>VWZW01004136.1:1161414-1219360 GCA_013397115.1 Edolisoma coerulescens
AAAATATCCATAAACACCATGCCATTATTTATACAGGCTGTATCATGGTTGGGAATGTACTTCCCACAAAGAAAAATAAAATTATACATCACAAAAAGCAAGTTCAATGATAACTAAAAATTACAAACGTGCTTTGAAAACATTAAAACCCTAAATGCTAAATTAATATTATGAGACCTTTTGGAGCTTCTAAGGGCTTATCCTCTGAATATTGGTTCTGCACAAGTGAATTTAAAATAGTTTGGTTAACAAATTGGCATATTGTAAGAGAATATCTTCCCTGTAAAACACACAAGTATTTGCTCTAAGAGTTTGATATCTAGGAGACAATCTATTTAATATGCACATGTACTTCTTAAGTGCTTAACTGTGTCTTCTTTGTCACAGTACCTATAAAGGTGTCATATTTCAGATGTCTTTCTCTATGTAGTAGCCATATAACATTAGAAAAACTGTATTAGTTTAAAGTTATCAGGACACACAATCTTTTTTGTGTTTGGGATACATATTCAGACAGCCAATAAAATTTAGAAAGAAAAATATTTCAAAGAAGAGGCAGCTGTGCTAAAAAAAGTACTCTCAAATACATGACCCCTGCCACCACACACTATTCTCTGTTCTAATCTATTAGAACCAAGAAAGCTTTCACTTCTGCCTAAAGTATTGTTACATCTATTATCCTTTTACTATTCCACTGGAGTCAATAGATATTTAGAATATAATTACTGTATTCACCAACAAAGGGTTACAGGGCAAGAACAGCTTAAAAAGACAGTTTGGAAGATCAGTCCAGAGTGTAAGGTTTAGTATCCTGACTTTCTGCAGTTCACACATCTATAATTCATACCTGTTGCAGCACCACACAAATGCTTCCCAATTCCTACCACTGGTAGTTTTTTCTTCTCCAAAATAGGTACCTTATCTGGAGGGGAAAAAAAAACAACCAACAAAACCCCCATTCAATCCACAACTACCCCAGCCCCTGTATGTTTTTTCTGAATAATATTATTTCAGCACACTTAGAAATAAATGTTTGCCACTACCCAAAATACAGTGATTGGTACATTCAGTTATAAGCTATTCAAAGGAAAGAATCTTTTGTTAAGACAAATTAAAAGAATAGGATGCTGTGGCTGGGAAGCTTATTTAACCATTTCAGCCTTTCTATACTGCCTATGAAAGGTAAATATGACATTGATGCACCGCCTGCTGACAGGTGCTCCCACAAATTCTGTAGCATTGATGGTGCATGACTTGCTTAATACTACACGTAAAACAAACAATGCAAACATGTTCAATCCTGCAACTGCTAAAAAACCTTCAAAATGTATCTGTTTTAGTACTTCTCACCTGTAATGATGTCCTACGAGTGTACAAAAAGTAGAAAACTTTAAAACTCTATTTAAAATCTATGTATGTGTGTATCTATGTATATTTACACATGCCTGTGTGTATATGTGTGTATACACACAGTATCAACATGTCCAAGCAACCACGGCGAATAATCTTCAAAACCAATTATATTTAAGTGTGCTACATACAAACTGACTGGAACCCCAGTATTCAAAATTTAAAAATATGCCTCTATTTCAGAATGACACAGGCCAAGAAGGAACTTACTTAAACATAAGTGCTGAATGTCTACTTGAAGTCTCTCAAATATAGAATCTCTCCTTTTATGTTTTCCATCCACCTGTTTAAACAGAATGAGATCATTAAGTGGGAGTGGCCACTAATAACTATAATTTTGCTCCAGGTGTTAATGTCAGACTTTTTTCCTGTCAAGTCAACATTTGTGAATTTCCAACATTAAACACCAGGATTTTTTTCTAATAAATTTGCTATTGGTGAAGTATGGAACGTATAACTTGTAAAATTTAAATTTATTGAGGATAAAAAATAAATACTAACAGCTTCAATGGCAATGGTTTAAAAATTATACTTTATTAATATCCTCTTACCTTGAATCTTGTGGTTGCCCTTTCCACAAGCAAAAACTGAACACTTTCAACATTCTGTAAGGCAACATCAACCCAATGAGACAGCCTTCCTCGCCCAGCTCCAAACTCAACAAAACACCTTCCTGGACCAAGTAAATGCAATTTTTCCATGTTACCTAAAATAGAAGCCTACAAACATCAAAAGATTATTTGTGAACCAAGCAAAGATTTACACTGTGTATTGTAATACCTTAGAGAAAAATTATTCCTTCACTGAACTGCAGAAGACTTTTTTAAGCCTTCCTTTCAGTGAGGGATTAGGGAAAGATGGTGTGTGTACAGAGGAAAGGGATTATATCTTCTGTTTTATCATATCAGATTTCCTCTGCAGGAAGCAACTGGCATTATGCACCCAGTCACTCAAATTTACACCAGCACAATTCCACATTCAAACCCCTCTATAGTTATTAGTGAATCAGACCAAACCTGTTGTTTCAGGTGTTTGAAAGCAGATTCCCCATTCTTTGGGTCATTTAAGGCTTCTTGTAAAGCCTGGTGGGACAGTATCTGTTCCTTAAGATGAAGTTCCAGGCCTGTAGGCAAATGCAAAACTTTTAGGTATAGCTTTCCAGTTTCCAAGAGTTCCTAGTTTGTAGCACACATTACAACTGTGATATGAAATCAATTTGTAGCACTAACAAAACAGTCTGTTGGGAGCATAAATCTATTATCATATGTTTATAACAGAGCTGTATTGTTATCCGTAGTGATATCAGAGTGTGAAAAAAAAAACCAAAAGGAAGGGAACACAGGAGCAGTGTTTCATTATTCTTTCAATCTAGTTTACTTTCTGTAGTAAAATTTAGCTATTGGAGGTCTGCTTGATAATTATTTCTGATGTGTTTTATGCCAACTGTCTCATATTTTTACAGGCATCTAACAACAAAAATAACAATGAAATATTGAATCAATTCAATTTAAAACCTCTTATTTTTAGTATTTAGCTCACCATTACTTGCTTTTTTCAACTTGATAATTAGGTTCTGCAGCTCTTCGACAGATAGAGAAGATAGAGGAACCTTTTCAAGGAAAAAGAAAGTGACACCAATAAATATGAGACCTTTTAATTTTTCTGTATCTTTATAGTCATAGGACAAATTGCAACCTGTAATGTAAGGACTGAACTTAAAACCAAATAATGTACTCACTTGTTTTTCTGGTATTTCTGCTACATCTTTTAAACCGGCATTAATATCTTGAATGAAGTAGACCTTTTAAAAAAATCAAAAGAAAATAAATTTGATTCAGTTAATTACCAGGAAGCAAATAGCTAAATTCTTCAGTGTTCTTATGGTAAGGTATGTAGCAATAGGAGTCCACTGAAGTAAGATATTCCAAGTAATTTTTCTTCATATAGTCTGATCCTGAATCCCAGCCAGAAATGACTCTTCTGACACAGTTTTACAAGACTGAACATGTTTGTAAGGGTTATGCAGTCAGTGCTTACTAGACAGATCCCAGAGACCATTTGAAGGTTTCCCAGGTACTACTAAAGGTGCAGGTATTACTAGTAAGGTAATACAACTTAGGTATTGCTAAGGTTTCCCAAGTATTACTAATAAGGCAGAAAGGCAGGCAATAAAGAAGACATCCCCGGCTTTCTTGGAAGAGCTGTTTAACAGGTGTCCTGTTCCCTCAGCAGCTGTCAGCCAAGCTTTCCATGTCTCACTGCCAGCCTGACTGGAGCGGGGAGCTGGCTGGAATACTTGGAGCGTCCCTGCCCGCTTTGTGTTCCCAGGACAACCTCTCACCCAGCCTCTGAAATGAACGGCATTGTGAGAGCCTGTTCCCTGGGGGCGTTTCTGAGAAAAATGAATTCAACGTTTTCATTTGTAACTAAGAACTGAAAAACTGTACCAAATTACAATGAGAAGTGGCAGAGAATATGAGGGGACTGGAATGTGAGCTGCATTTCAGCAGGTACTTACTGAGCTTCCATCCTGCCTTACAGTAGTGCTTTGCTAGAACTGCTGCCCGGCAGCTCCCAGCTGCTGTCAGCACAGAAAATTCTCTGTAGGGCTGTAATGCTTAAGATCTTAAATGCGAGAGGAAGTGCTGAAATTACACTGCACTTACGGGCTTTGGCTTCTCTCTTGAGTTACATTTTTTTAAATGCTTTTGTAGTTGGTCTTCATATACAGTGCTAAAAGCCAAATGGAGAGAAAAGTAAGTATCATGTGAATACTGACAAAGAACAGGAAAAGCATTTACATATACTCACTGTTTTGGATCAAGAGGGCACGGAATTCTTTTTCTGTCATTTTGTTCCTAGTTAGAAAAGTTTTAGAAAACACTTCAGCATGCATTCAGCGTCCTGTTTCAAAAAAGCCGTTGAGGGGCATCAGCTTCATAAAACATCTATTCAGAATAGGTGGGTTAACCGGAACGGAGAAACTGAGACGAGAACTTAATACTCGACTGGATCCTAAAAGAATAAACCCCTAATGCAAGGGCAGCGCTACTGCTGGGCTGAAGCGAGTGCCCGGCACACGAAGGCTCAAGGGAAGGCACAGGCGCTGCCTCTCCCCCCCGCGCCGCCAGAGCGGGACAGACCCCGAGCCCGCCCGCTCACCCTCCCGGCCGGAGAAGGGTCCCTGCACCTCCTCGTGGCCGTGCTCTCCGCAGAAGCGCCTGCCGGGCGCCGGGATCATCCTGCAGAAGCGCCTCTTCCTCAGCACGAAGTGAGCGCAGCGCCCCGGCTCCGGCGCCGCCATTGCCGCTCCCGGCGGCCCCCGCGCCGCCATGTTGCGGCTCCTCCCCGCGGGCGGGAGCAAGGTGGCGGCGGAGCGGATCTTCGACAGGGCGGNGGGCCCCCCTCCCCTCCTAGGAGGGCCTGCGAGCCACAGGCGCTTTCCTCCTGCCCGCCCTGTGCTCTGAGCGCTGCTGGGCTGCGGTACCTGCGCTTTGGGGTTGCTGCGGGCACCCTCCGGGTGAGGGAGGGACCGGGTCTGGCGAGGCCCGGTGCAGCCGGCGCGGGCCGGGCGGTTGCCGTGGGTGCCTCGCCAAGGGAGCGGGGCCGGCGGGGCGCCGGCAGCGGAGCGAACTCGCAGTGGCTCGGCAGAAGCGCCGCTGTGCCCGGGGCTGAGGCCACTCGAGGGCCGGGCCGCTGCCGGGCCCCGCGCGGTGTTTGGCGTCTCCCTGGCCGCAGCGCTGCCCGCGGGCCGTCCCGCCTCTCCCCCGCCGCACCCCCCGGACCGCGGCCCGGGGACCCGCGGGTCTGAGCCGCCCGTGCGAGGGTGCGAACGGCGGTGGTGTTTCGGGAAGCCCAGACATTCCGTATGTGAAGCGTCTCTTCAAAATAGAATGAATTTCGGCACTATAGGTCCTGTCTGGATTATACAGTGCGTGCCTGGCTCACCTGTGTGAGAAGGCGCGGAAAGGCTGATGACTGTGGTGTGTGTTGTAATACAAGCGACTTCGTACTCGACAAGAAGTCATTGAAGACAAGGTAGCACTGTATAAATGATTATCAGAAGTTTGAGCAAGCGTTAGTAAATTTCAGCAGGCTTTTCCAAAAGTTCTAGTTTCTGGACAAGGTTTCAAAACTTCTGCCTTGCTGTTTAAAGCCTGGTGGATAACAAGCAAGCAGCAAAAAAACCAGCTCTGACTGAGGAGCTGCAGTGACTGAAACTGTTGTATCTTAGCTGTAGTCATCGGTGCAAACTTTCTTAATGTTTCTGACTAAATTTTTATTTTTAAAATGGCATTGATTGCTGTAATGCAGCTGTGAATGCATGTTATTTGGGGAATGTTTTCTTGATTCGTTACTGAGTTTCATCTTTTTGTATGCAGGAGATTAAATGTTCGGGTGAATATTGAACTACTGTCAATTTCTAATCCTGTTCATAAAAAGGTTTGTAAATTAATCATATCTGTGTCATTCATTTGGTATTACCTGAATTTCATTGTATAAACAGATAAGTAGAAAAAGGAAAAGCAAAATGTTTAGTGTTTGCTATTTCACTTTATTTTTTATGTAATTTTTTGAGTAACTTAATTGGTTTGGTATTGCGTTTTTCCACCTCTTCCCCCCTTCCAGCCTTTTTAGCTCTCTATTTTAGTTTGGCTGCTGATGGGTCTTAGCAAACTTGCATATTAAAAGTATTTGGAGACGCTCAGGGGAACATGAGTTAGAGGTTAAGAGTACCTTTAGTTCAAGGTACTAAATTGGCAGTAAAAAAAAAAAATCTTTCTCAGGGAAAATGGCAACGAGACCACTACTGGAGATTTTGTAATCTCTTCTGTTGTATGTCTGATTTGTCACTAAACTGTTCACCCACCAGAAATTGGCATGATGTTAAGATTGGTTATGGATTGGTTGTAGTGTTGCTGAGTAAAGATTTGTTTGTAAAGGAATACAGCAGCTTTTGGTAAGATTCTGCTGCTGGTGGCAGTGCTAATAGTACTTCCCACTGTGCAGGAGCAGTTCAGTTAGAAGTGTGTACTGAGCTGCAGCCTGTGCCAGGAGGAGCCTGGAAATGCAGTTGAGCACAGGAGAGAGCCATCAGTCTGAGAGAGAACTTCCAGTGCTTGATCAGCTAATGGGAAGTCAGACCAAGCAGAGGTTTTTATCCCACCCATCAATCCACCCCAGCTGGCTTGGGGTGGCATTAGTTTTAATTTCAACTGCCTGTGTGTGTAAATCCCTGGGTTTGTTTATGCGTCTCCAGCTGAGAGTTTTGTTGGTGTTAGTGGCACCTGAATTACTGAAACAAGTTGCAGTTGTGTGTATGTACGTGTGCTGTGGTCACACTTCATTTTGTTGGAACAGCTGACACGTTTCTCCTTACTTTTGTACTTCTGCTAGGGAATATCCTTCCCACAGGGGCAAGCCCTGCTACGGGGAGCAGCTGCCTGGGCCTAAGGTACTGCATAACCCCATCCTTGGAATTCAAGGCTCAATGCTTATGGAGAAGGCAGTTTTTCCAAAACACTGTGTAGACCTCCAGTGAGCAAATGAGTGTCTATTTAAAAGCTAAGCAGCATAATGCTGCAGTTTTCCTTATGGCATTCCTGTACTTCAGCCTTATCCAGTCTGCAGAGCTCTGTATTACAGTGTATAAAATCACCTGGTGGTTTCATAAACTTTAGGAGCAGTATGCTCTGAAAGGCTTCCAGTTGTGGGAGCGATGTGTCAGTGAACCGTTACAGTGGACTGCTAGTGCTACACTCTATTTCATGAGGGGGAAAGAATAGCAAATAGGTTTTTTTCTGGAAAATGATGGATACACATTGAATTTGGAAACCTTTGCGGCTCAAAGTTTAAGGTTTTGACTTGGTTTGGTTTTGTGAAGAGTTTTCCTTGCTTTCCCACAGTAATATTTGAAGTTGTGTTAAATGGTAATGTTTTACACATTCTGAATTAGTTGCCACAATTCTATTCTATTTTTGGCTAAACAGAAAAACATTTAATACTCTTTGCAATGCTGGATTAAAATATTTAAAGACTCCTGGGTAGCTTATAGTATTTTAATGATATTTAAATCATCTTTTCAGGACTTAGCTGTTCGATTGACTGATGATACTGATCCTTTTTTCCTTTATAACCTTGTCATATCTGAGGAAGATTTTCAAAGGTAAGTGAAATTACAGTATTTTCTCTGTGAAACATTTCTAAATGGCAAAACAGAACGAGGGAATATTTTCAGCTTAGAGTGATGATGTTAGAATTCAGGTTTTGGCATTTTTCAGTTGTGGGATTTTGTCAATGTTTTGTCAGTATTGTTCTCTGACCAGCTGGTGAAACAGCCAGGTTCAGGAGGGTGACCGGCTCAGATTACACAGAGGAATGTTGGGATCCTGATGTTAAGTTCCCTGCAGGGACACAGTTCCTGTGTACCACACTTCATGTTACTGCTGGTATCTTCTGTTTATCCTAACTGCTTCTTATAGACTATTCTGTGTGTGTGTGTGTGTGTGTGTGTGATCTAGTTCAGGAAATAATTACGAGAGGTAAGTCTGTTTGCATGAACATGGATTCACAGACCTGAGCCTGTGTCTTATGGGTTTCTTGCATAATTGTACTGTTGGGTCTCATTTACTTGCTCAGAATTTGAGCAAATCATCAAATTTGGATTCCAGGCATGAACAGATGAACAGTTCAGTTTTGGCTTTCTTTGGGTATTTATTTATTTTATTTTTTGCTTTGTTTTGTTGTGGTTTTGTTTGGGTGTTTGTTTGGGGTTTTTGGTGGGGGGAGTGGCTTTGGAGTTTCTTAAAATGGAGGTGTGATCAGTGTCTGGATCAAAAGGCAAAAGTGAAACAGTGTTTTGCAAGAGAGACCTGCAGAAGTGTTTTGTTGCAGAGGCACAGCTTTGTGCATGCACTGCTGGGTGTTTCTGTCTGTGAGTTTGCTGTGTCTGTGGAGAAGGAGGGCAGAGGAATGGGCAAGTAGGTGACAGAGGTGATGGCTGAGTCTCTCCTCCTTGTCCTGTGCTTGTTCCCGGTCCCATAACTGCTCCAGGCTGTGCTGTGAGGATGATGCCTACTCAAAGGGCACATTCCTTACACCACAGCAATTTCTGGTTTTTAATTAGTGCAGGCCATGTGCAAGAACTCCTGTAATCAGAAGTATCCTCTGGGGATTATTATCCAAGATGTGCTCTAGGATGACCCTGCTCAAGCA
Source organism: Edolisoma coerulescens (assembly GCA_013397115.1). Classification (NCBI taxonomy): domain Eukaryota; kingdom Metazoa; phylum Chordata; class Aves; order Passeriformes; family Campephagidae; genus Edolisoma; species Edolisoma coerulescens. The sequence continues at coordinate 1,170,040 of VWZW01004136.1, forward strand.
GGGAGGTTGGACCAGCTGACCCACCGTGGTCCCTTCCAGCCTGACCACTTCTGTGATTTTTGTGATATGTGGACACACTTCTAACTGAAAATAATATGCTAGTAAACTTTAATGACATGATCAGAACTGGTTCTTTCTATTAGTGTAAACAAAGTATTTTATAGGAAATAAATTACAGTTTTCTTTATTGTTAACACTTTGTTTCCTGTCTGTTTACATAGTTTGAAATCCCAACAAGGTCTCTTGGTAGACTTCTCTGCTTTCCCGCAAAAATTTATAGATCTGCTTCAGCAATGCATTCAGGAGCAGAACAAAGATATCCCAAGGTAGGTCACAAATGTGTGCCATGTTACTGTGTGTACCTGGTGAGTTCTTAAAATGCTTGTCAGTCACTCACACTGAGAAGAGTCAGGAGAACAAGGATAATCTGACCTGCCCCTGACCTGAATATAAGTTGATGGATGTAACTGGCAAAACCTGAGGCTTGGAAGGAGAATTCTTTCTTGAGCAAAAACTGGACAGCCTTTTACTGCACATACAAAAATATATTTTATTGGGAAATAGCTTAGGATCTACAGGTAGTTTGAGAAAAAAATATGCTAAACATTTGATTATCTTGGTTTTTCCCTAGGTTTTTGCTGCAGTTAGTTTCTTCAGCACCTACTCTAGATCACACACCTGTCTCTTTAAATGTAGTGGAGACCAACCCCTTCAAACACCTTACCCATCTCTCTCTAAAATTCCTGCCAGGAACTGATGCGGAAATAAAGAAGTTTTTAGCCAACTGTTTGAAATGCCTTAAGGTAAAATGAAAGTTTATCATAACTGCAACTAAGCCTTGATGCTGTAGGTACTTAAGCATTTTCTTAATTCTGAATAATTCAGAAGTATGTACCAGGTTGTATGCTCTGGTTTATTTTTCCTTTTAGCCCAAATATGTCATTGCTTGCAGCTACTTGGGTGCATGTTGTAAAATCTAAATTGTTACTGTCACCCCGTCAATGAAAACACTTTGTGTGTACTCAGGCAGGCAGTGTCATTTGAAGTGACAGGAACAGGGGTGTTTTACATGCGGTGTGCAGCTGCTGAGTGCTCTGCCTGCTGCAGCTCCCCCCTCACAGCCTCTGCTGAGGGCCAGAGCAGCTGCACCAGTGACTTACTGGAACCTCTCAGTCTTTGTTCTGCACTTGGCTGTAGGAAAGCATGGTCTGCTGGTAATTGTGAGGCTTGATGCACTTCAAAGGACTAATGGCTTTAAATAGCAAATTAAAATTGGAATGTTGATGCAGTTTCATAGCATGTAAGTTTGATTTCATGAGAAATTAAAGGTCTCATAGTTTGACTGTTGTCTGTTTCAGTTTCCTAGCCTGGGATTTGTTTCTCCTACTGTGCTGTCATGTTTCTAGGCACTTAATAAGCCATTTTAATAATACAGATTTACAGTATTTCAGTTGATTTGTTGTTTAGGTAATTCCTTTGTAAACAAGTCTTCATGATAAAATACTATTTCCTTGTAGAAATTTGGTAAGAATTTAATTTGGGGTTTTTACGTTGTGGGCTAATGCCTTTTATTTTAAATTTACTAATTGTATCTTATTCAATATGACACTTTTTTAATAAGGTGATCTTTTCACAAATATAGTGGGTATATGGGTGCTTAGGCAGGCTGTGCTGATTAAATGGAAGCTACATACTGTTTGTATGTTGGGAGCTAAGGATTTGACTTGATGTCAATTTGTACGTAGGAGGATAAAATTATGTTGGAAGAAAAGCTTAAAAAAACTGAAGAGGATCTTACCAGGCAACTGAGCTACACTCAACAGGTAACATAAATTTTTAACTTTTGTGTGTTGCACTTTTTGGATTTTTGGAAAATGTCCCTTTTTGTAGGCTGGTTGCTTAGCCACTACCTAGCCTAGATAATGGACTTGAGAGTGAGTGAAAAGAAGAGAACAGTCTGCTGTAGCTTTTCTAGAGAATGAGTAAAGCCTGCAGCTGAAGAATTAAATTGAGTTCTTGCAGTACTCAAGCAGAATTCTACTTTATTTTGTGCAGAGGTCTGTGTATGCACACACAAATTGAATACTAAATATATGGTCATGTGAAGGTAAATGATGACTATACTTCATATATTCCATGGAAAACCCTTTTATTTGGAAAAATTGTGAAACAAAGGTAAATTAATTGGACTTTAATTACTCAACTCCTTTTTGATTTTTGCAGTCAGCATAGTAATCACTTCACTTTTGTATTTCAAGAGAATGATTTGGGTCAGATTCTGCAATTATCAAGGTGACTTTTTTGACTATGATGAACAATTCCATTAAAACTGTTACGAAGTATTTTTGGAATGGAATATTTGTTTGCCTCATGTCTGCAGCTTTAGCTTGCGTTACTAGAATGTGTTTGCTGAATTGGAATGCAGAATTACAAGTCAAAAAGAGGAGAAGATGCTGCTGAAGAACTTTATTTCTTTTTTTCCCCTAATAAAGTTCTCTGTGTTACAAGGGTAGAGACCATCAGCAGGCTGTTTTTTCACTGTTAAATAGTGGTTGGGAAAAAAATGCAATTAGAAACTAAGATTATTTTATCCACAGCGTTAAGAAAAGTGCTCTTCAGCTTCTCAGTGCCTTACTTTTCCTGCTTACAAAATTAACATATTTCAGCATCTGGTGCTGAAATTTAGACTTTTTTTAATAATTCCACATCCTTTTAGTAAGTAACAGTAAAGAATCCTTCAGTATGGGCTGAAATGCTTACATTTTTAAACTCTGTGCTTTGTCAAACAGAACTTGTCAGAGAAGAGCCGGGAACTTGACAAACTGAAAACCGAATGGACGTCCTACACTACAGCTCTGAGCAACAAACACTCGCAGGAGCTGACGAGTGAAAAGGAAAGGGCTCTCCAGGTGTGATGGTCGGGAAGAATGAACAGGATTCTTGTATGGGAATAGCCAGATTCATCAATAACTGCTTCATTTCCTTGCTTCTCACAGGCACAAACTCAGTACCAGCAACAGCACGAACAACAGAAAAAGGAGTTGGAAAATTTGCATCAGAAAAGTATTCAGCAGTTGCAGAACAGACTCTCAGAACTCGAGGTCATCAATAAAGACCTGACAGAGAGGAGATACAAAGCAGACTCCACAGTCAGAGAACTGAAAGCAAAGCTTTCTGGATTAGAAGATGTATGGCTTCCCAATACCCAAAATCAAGTTTACTACTGTTAGAGCGCTACCAGTGCCTGCCTGGGCGTGGCACAGGAAATACAGCATATTAAGTTTATTCATCTCTTCTTTGTTCCATATTATGCTTACTGTTTAAATATGTCTGTTGAAATTACAATTAACAGGTTTTCTTGAAAAATAAAATTCAATTCCTTCCCAACATTTAGGAATGTCAAAGAGCAAAGCAGGAGGTGCTGTCCCTGCGCCGGGAGAACGCAACTCTGGATGCTGAATGTCATGAAAAAGAGAAACTCATTAATCAGCTGCAGACAAGAGTTGCTGTCCTGGACCAAGAGATCAAAGACAAAGATCAGCTCGTCACCAGAACAAAAGAAGTCTTAGATGCAACACAAGAGCAAAAGGTTTCTTCATGAATTTTCTTTAAACTTGGTAGAACCTTCTTAATTGTGGTTTCCATAGAGTAGCTGCTGACCGGTTTTTATGGATACAGCAAGTCAGCTTTCAAATGTAGTTAAGATTCTAAATTGTGGCATCAAAAGTATAGTGGGTTCAGATTTAATATTGTGGTACTGGAGTTACGGTTTATGGTATTTTTGGTAAGAAAAAAAAGGATTAATCGAGATCCTATAAAATTTGACGAAAAACACTGACTGATTTCTTGTAAGGATAGTTCTCAAAGAATTATGAACATTCTACTTGAAATCACAAGCAATGTCTATCACAGCTTTATTATATTGTGTAACATTCTGTTCAAGGTGATACTGGAAGAGAGTACAGAGGAAAAACAAAGGCATATTGAAAAACTAGAGACAACAATTAAGTCACTGTCAGCTGAACTCCTTAAGGTTCGTTTGAACATGACAATTCCTTTGTGCAACATCTCCCTTATTCTTAGGTGTTTATTTTTGTAATATATGGTTTGGGTTTTTTTAATAGGCTAATGAAATTATCAAGAAGTTACAAGGAGATTTGAAAACTCTAATGAGTAAATTAAAATTGAAAAATACAGTAACAATTCAACAAGAAAAACTATTGGCAGAAAAGGAAGAGAAACTTCAAAAAGAGCAGAGGGAATCGCAGGAGATGGGACAATCCCTTCGAATGAAAGAGCAGGAGGTATTGATGGGTTAATGTTCTGTCCTGGAAATGCTGTTGTATGGACTTCGTTGGGTTTTGTGGGGTTTAACTTAGTTATAGCAATAAGGTCTTAAATCTTTCCATGCAATAGAATATACTCTTTTACTTAGTTAACATGTTTATTTAAATGTGTAATCAACTTTCAGGTTTTTTAATGTTAATCTGATTTGTAAAAGCCATCTGTTTATAGGGAAGAAAACTAAAATTGTTTTAAGAGAACAAGGCAATGTAATGGATGAATCAGCCTCCTGTAGAAGGCGCATTCATGTGTAAGTTGCTGAAGGGAACAGGAACAGAGGGAACCTTTTTCTTCCATTAAGGACATTCCCCTGTTTAGAGTCCTTACGCTATTTAATCATAGAAAAATAAAGGTCAGAAAGGATTCTGGCGGTCACCTTGTCGAAATCCCAGCCAAAAGTAGGGCTTCCTTTAAAAGAATTACCATGTTGCTTTTGTGAAAAACTGAGTTCAAACTTCTTTAATTTTAGTACAACTTCATAAATGCTTTTTTTTAGTTGTTGTTTGTAGTTAGTATAACACCAGTAGTATAACACTCCTGATGGTGTTACAATTATTCTGGGAATTGCAGGTTTGCAAGCTACAGGAACAGCTAGAAAGTACAATACAAAAACTCGAAGAAAGCAAGCAGTTACTGAAAACCAATGAAAATGGTAGGTTTATACAGTTCAATTTCTCCCTCTGTAAAAATGACCCTGTGATCTCACTACTACTGAAATTGATGGAAGCAGCTTTTGGGGATTTTGTGAAGAGCTGCAATTATTGTCATGTATGGAAAACAAGCCTCTGGCTGTTGTGGGCATGCAATAGCCAAGAGCTGCACATAGGGAAGCCTTCCCTTGGGGCTGTGGGGTGGGGTGGGGTGGGTGCTCCGGGGCCTGGAGCGGGGGAGGAAGCTTCAACACATGGCTTTGCATGGGCCTAGGGAGGAAAAACACCCAGTGAGCTGTCACTTGTTGTGAGGAAGGGCTAATGGCCATTTCAAACAGCTTGTAAGAGGTAGCAAATGGACTTGAGCTTTTTCTTCCTCTCTGCAGTTATCACTTGGTTGAACAAGCAGCTGAGTGAAGTTCAGATGGCAAAGAAGCTGGACACTCCTGCCAGTGCCCATGGTGGTGGGAGGGCTGCTGTTTCACCTCACAGCATGGTAAGCTAGAGCTGTAAATAACAGGCTGGTGAGGTGGTCATCAGTTGCTAAATGCAGGGCCTTACAAGAGGAAAAAAAAGTGCTTTCATCTTCTTCTGGGCCTACAGTTTTGGGTGGATGTGGTTTGGGGTTGTTAGTTTGTTTTTCAACAATGTAATACCCTGCTGGGTGGTTCTTGTCCTGGGCCTTGTAGGTGAGAATCTTCTAAGCTCTTGTTTGTATAAAATATACAAAGCAATACAGAATTAGCTTGGAAAAGATGAAGTGCAGTGTGAAGGCAAAAAAAGAAGGCATTTTTGTGTTGAGAGATTAACTTACTAATTCTCTTTGTAAAGGTTAAAACCCAAAGTGTACTATTTGAATACTCTTACTAGTGATTTTTAGAAGAAGGGAAGTCAGGGGCTAAGGAAGGCTGTCTGCAATTATTGTTGAATACTGTAACTTGCTCGTTCTCCCCGTGTGTTTTACAAAGCTCTGCTGTCACAAAGCAGCAACAGGAACTGGAGCTGCTTGTTTTTAGTGGAGGGGCATGTTCATACAGAGAGGTCTCTTGATTGGCAGCTGGATACATTTAATACTTTAATCAATTACAGGGTTCGTAGCTTTTTACTAGCTGAGTGCTCACCCCATCTAACTTTTTTAAGGTTATGTTTTCCTTAAGTGTACAAATCTTGGAAAAGTGATGTTTTCTTCCCATCAGGAAGACTCACATAAGTTTTGGCTTTGTAATGGCAGTTATTTGTTAATTTTGGAATTTTTAATCTCTGCAATTACTTAAAGAATTGTGTTTCTCCTTTATGGATGTGTTTCTATTTCTTTTATAGCCTGACCGACCATCCTTTCACAGCTCAGGAATCAGTCATCCCATTTCTCCTCTCTATGCCTTCCACAACTTTCTGGAACCGACACACAGCAAAAATGGGAATTCCCAATGTCCAGTACCAAAGGCAGGCACTTTGACTCTTTTGTTTCATTAAGAATGTGACAGTATAAACTATCACAGCACAACGCTTTGACTATTTCTCGAAGTACATAAATATTTACTGTATTTACTCTTAGGCTCCTTGCCGTGAATATTATGACTGTATATTCTGTGTTACAGCTAATGCTTGTCTTTAGGCTGCTTGTTCTCTCAGGCTTTGCTGCACAGCAGGGCCAGTGAGGTGTAGAAACATTTAATCCCTGGGAATTTGGCTCTCGGAATGCCTTCAGTGGAGGGGAGTCTCAGATCTGGAGTAACTCTTAACCTGCAGCTCTTTGTCTCTGCAGCTTCAGTTGAGCTCACAGCTTTCGAAATTGAGTCCATGTTCGGATGCTCACACAGTGCCTGCAGCTGGGCACCCAGCGAATAAGGAGAAGTGAGTGTCAGCTACTGCAATTTAGTGTTTTTATTACTTTATTTATAAAGCCCTTTGTCATTTTGGTGTGTTTGGAACTGAGTAAAACGGTTCTAGTACCAAGCCTAGTTCTGTGGTCTGCCTTTGTTACCATGCTAATGAATTTTGTGTTGGTCTGTTGAAACCAAAGGAAGAGCTGTGCTTTCAGGAGTGAGCCCCAAGGAACAACAGTTCAGTGTTGCTCCTGCTGACAGATCTAAGCCATCAAGTGCTGGCTCACTGAAAAAAATGAGTTCTAGGCTGTTCTTAACCTACTCAGTGATGGTTTAACTTTAAACGGTAGAGGTCATAGAAAGACAGCAGTCACACTTCTACTGAAGGTTTTCCTGAGCAAGTCTGTAGCTGTTCTCATTGTAATGCACTGATAACCAACTGCATTTGCTTTAGATTGTAATTGGCCTTTCTCTTTCTAGTGGTGAGCAGCTGGGGCTGGAATCCAAGTATTTCAAAAGAAAAGATGACAGCATTCCTTTACGAGGGCTTAGTCAAAACACACTTAACTCAGGTAAGTACAAAACACAAGAGCAAGGCCTCATTTGAAATGTACTTGAAGGGCAATAACAGCCATGGTTCAATGCAGTGTCCTGTGCTGTTCTGCAGAGTACCTGAGACCCTACTTGCCAACCAAAGCCCAGCCGTTGCCAAAAGCTGTTGGAACACCAGCCTCAGCCTATTTTCCTGGATCATAGACAGGGTTCTTAGAGTAAGAGTCCTCTTTTAACCATTAGGGGGATTTTTGAATGTCCTGTGTTAGTGAAGTATCAGTGTGAACTGACACAATTTTATGAGCCAGTTTTCTTTGAGGAAGGGAGGCTGACCAACTTGGATGATGTTTCAGTGCTTGAGCCTAAGGGACAGGAAGATAAAGCTTTAAGGAGCTTTTGTGGGAACGGCACTGATGTCACCAGGGCTATGCAGAATTTTCTTAGTATATTGTTGACCCTGTAACTCCTCCTAAGAACCCACCAGAGTGCTCTGACTTTTTTATAACAGGTGAAATGTACATTCCCTGAGTGAGAACACTTACTTGAATTTCTGTTTCTTGACTCCTTTCAGAGGATGAGGCAGAGGGAAAGCACAGGAAAACTGTGTAGTTTAGTAATGGTCAAGCTCATCTGTTGGGCTGACTGCCTTGCTAATCCTCCCTACAGTTCAATTGTAAAAACTTGCTTAATTTTGGAACCAGCTTATTTGAATGGCATATAGTCTTACAACTCAATCTCATACTAGAAATGCTAAATTATTTCACTGAAGGTATAAAATTAAAATTCTCACTCTCAGTTCCCCTAACATTCCACTGGCCACCATGCATAAAAGATTAAAAGGTGAAGTAGCTGAATAGTTAACTCTTGCCAAATATCAACATCTAGAAGTTACTCTATTTTTATAAATCATACTTTACAACTGTAAGACTAAACAGAAATTTAAGATACCCTTACACGTATTCAGCTTGTTCTACTGTTTGGGTTCAAATGCTAGAATAATGTAACAACCCATTCTGTGCCATCTTTTACTTCTGCCAGGCAAAGTACCCTTATAATGACTATTCCTTACTTTTTTTTAAGATATTTCATTCCTTTTACCTTAGTTACTCAAGTGCACCCAGAGGATTGTACAGTTCAGTGGTTTGTTTTGCTGTGTGAGATGTGTAAATTTGTTTATAAATTAGCACTATGTTAATGTGTAGTGTAGTGTCTGGTTTTGTCATGTGTATGTTTCAATGGAAATATTAAATGGTTTTTATCAAAAGCTCTGATTAGTTAATGTTTCAGGAGTACTAAACCACCATCTCCACTGTACTGCAATTCCCAGCTGAGGTAAGCACCAGAGCAGCTGTATTTCGTTTACCTTTTTCTGCAGTTTTCCTTGTCGCTTACTGTGCCACAGGCCCAGCCCCGCAGCTCCTCTCCCCAGCAGTCCTCAGGTGTCAGTGACTGAAGCTGTGGTGATCTCACAGTGCAGATGAGCTGCTGTCAAAGGAGCGAGGCAGCATCTCCCAGGCCTCTTAAATCAAAAGTGAAGCACACGTGCTGTGGTCCTGGGCAGCCCTGGCCAGGCTGGCTGTGTGGAACTGACTCGTTCCTTGGAGCCTGGCTCCCTGGCCATCCTGTTCCACTGGATCCCCTGGGAAACAAGGAGCCAGCTGCAGCACCCTGTGCTGCTGGACAGCAGGGAGCCTTCCCCTGTGCTCAGGGCTGCTTTAGCTAACACGTAAAGCTCCATGCTGGACCTCTTCTCAAGCTGACTTTTCACATCTGCTGAAGTGTAACACACGTGCAACTACTGAACTTCACTTAAGGTTTGAAGAGACATTCACAATTATTTAAAAATTCATTAAAATATTGAACTTTATTAACAGTATATTTACATTTTTCTTGCTCTTGGTCAACCATGGTGAATGTTCAAAGGTAAAAAAGCATTAAGCAATAACCACAAGATGAAAACATTTTAAACCTATACAATACTTTATACACAAATTTATACAAAGGAACACTTAAATAATACAACTGGACACAAAAATATACACTTTTAGAGAAATTCACATCAGTAATTGTATAAAGCTCTCTTCTGTACTAAGGGTCCTGAAAATTTAGGACTAAAACTTTAGCTCTGTAATGCAAAAGGGTTATTGTGACAGTCCTCAAAGGCCACTATATAGCACACGGACAGATTCAAGGCTATCAGCTTATAGAGTTCAGTCTGTGTATTCAAGTTTTGAGGTCCTTTATGATTACGCAAACATCAGAAATAGAGTGGTTTAATAAACGGTACAGAGGAAAGCAGAGGTTTAGAGCCAGTATTAAAATTTGTAGGCCCAAAACACCCACTTCATATTTCAATAAGTGTTTGATACGACCGTTTATTCAAAAATAGAAAGAGTAAATGCACTTACATAAAAATAACTTTTATTGTTCAGCAAGCATACTCGTGTGATTTTTATATTAGTAAAAACTTAAAAAAAACCTGCCATGTGACTTTTAAAAGAAATGATACCAATTCACCTCCCTACTTAAGTACATTTACATTAAGGCTTTGAATCATCTGACCCAAGATTTTACAACATTAAAACGAATGGGTCCACATGGATGCCAGTCCGTCTCATTGAGACGTAGCATGACTAGAATTAAAGCTCACCACCGTAAGGAAACAGAAGGACACATGCTCATGCCTTGACTATTGTTTGTCTCTGAACTAGAATGTAAAGTTTAGCAGTAACAGTATTTCATGGCAAGAGATCAGTATGTAACAGTTTGTTTATAAAAGCAAGTACGTTTTTAGTTCAATGGCAACATCTTTGGAGAAAGTTCCTGTTTCAATTCCTACAGATTTCATGCAGAAAGATACTTCTTAAGATTACCTTAAGAAATTAGATTTTGATGGAGTTGGAATGTGTATCCCAAACTGCTGATGAAAGAAGAGTCCAAACGGGCTTCCTGGATTTTTGTCATACATTTGTATCTTGCAGTAATGGTTCTTTAGCTTCACCAGGAGCTTGTGGGCTGTGGGGATGGCCATGGCTGCCACAGTGTTTCTTCCAGTTGCTGGATCTTACAGTTAGGTTTGTGTGTTCAGGAATAAACAAGGCAACAAGTAGTGCCAACAGCACAGAGCATGCTCCAAATAAGAATGGGGGTCCAGGAATTATGGAATTCTGAAAACAACAGTGACACCACAAACTGTTAATGAGCCTTTAGACACACATTAACAGCCTACAATTGCTAATTAGCCACTTTCAGGAGTGGGAAGAGCTGCTGCCTGACCCACTAGTGAATACAGTGCAGGCTTTTAGAAGGAAGGAGAAAGAACGTTAGGTCCTAAGATTGAGGACAAGGGAGCACGTGGTTCTTATTACTGCTTGCCAACTTTCATTTCTAGTGCAAGTTCTTCCTGCTGAGTTTCCCCAAAAACTTAATAAAAAAAAAATAGCTTGGTAAAAGGACAACAAAAAAACCCATACACCATTGCTATCTGTCCATCCTTCCCTCAAGGTAATCTCCTCTCAAGGGTTACAGTTGTCTACGACTGTCAGCTGTAGCTATTTGAAAATTAAACTAAACCAGTGCATGTAATTAAACATCAGTTAAACAACCCTCCCCTGAGGGACTTAGAAACCTCTTTCTCCACCCTTCATTTGCAGTCAGCATAACAAAATGTAACACAGCATCAAACTGGAGAACTGAGGGGCACAGGAGCCCTTCCTAACTTCTTTTGGAAGCAGTAAGTACAGAAGAAACGTACCTGTTGTAAATGGTATTGTGCAACCACACTACCTCCTGATGGTGATTCGGGCATGGGCAGTTCATTCAATTCAACGTGAAATATATAGAATATAAAACCATAAAGTGCTGGTCCCAAACCATTACATAGTCCTCGAATTCCTGTAATCATCCCTTGAACAACACCTGGGAAAAGTAAAATACATTTTCTTACCTATCTGTAGTTATACAGATATAATTAACTACTTCTAATGACTTTACTGACTTCACCTAAAAACTGATGCAGGCAGGAAAGCTCTAAATGGTGTTGCACTCTGGGTAGCAGTAAACAAGGGGTGCAAAGAGCTGGTCATTATCATATATTCGAGTGGTTTTTCCATCTGCCTCTAGCAGAGGGCAGTGCCTGCCATGCTGAGCTAGTTCAGGGGCCAGGAGAAGGACACTATCCCTGCTGACAGTGTCTCACACAGGAGAGAGCGCTGCGTGCAACAGCGAGGAACAGCAGCAGTGCACCGAGTTTGCTGAATGTTTTGCTACCCTAGGGCCTTGTTGAAAGTTTTCCCTCTGCACCAGAAGTACATGGCACACACACCGTGCAACTTCCAGGGAACCTGGAGTTAACATGCAGTGCCCTAAGCTCAGCTGTCTGGGCTGCCCTGCCAAGACTCAGCCTGGCTGACAAGCACTAAGCCCAGAGCCCTGTATGCCTGCCTGCACAGTATTCCTTGACTAGAATTCCAAGAACCAGGAGCAAACCTACCCTGCTGGTCGGCATCAGCAGTTCGTGAGACCAGGGCGCTGACAGCTGGGAAAGTAATGCTGGACATGGCGGCCACAGCGCCAGCTGCCCACATCATCCTGCAAAACACACGGTGCAGTGACTGCCCCGGGAGCGCAGGGACGCGGCACTGGGTGTCCTGCACTCACACCCCAGTGCCGACCAGCCCGAGCCAGGGGAAATGTGCATACCAGGGCTCTGATCCGAAGCCGTACCACGCCAGCTGCAGTATCTGGAACCCCAGGCCCAGCAGGATGGTGTTCTTATTTCCGATGGACCGCATCAGTAAACTCAACACTATTGTCTTAACAGAGAGGGGAAAAGGAAAGTGTCAGAAAAATAACATCTTACTCTAAATGTTAAACACAGATAAGCTGATGAGTTAATGAATTAAAAAAAACCAACAAAAACCCTGAAAACATTTTATGCTCAATGTCAAATACATGCAATAAGTTAATTTTTAAGTAGTGTTCTTCAAAAGCAGTATTTGCCTCTACCAAAAAAAGGCAGTCGTTTAGCAAGTAATATGACCAAACCATCACCCCTTCATTGATGCACAAAGGATTTAGTTTTCCCTTAATGAACCAAACCCTTGTTGTCAAGTGTTTTCATCTAAGTTAGAGTCTTAACCAATTTTTAGAGATTTAGAAAAAAACAGACACAGAAAAGCTGAGTCACATTTATGGAACCACAGCGTTATCCATTCTCCACAGTGCTTCCTTCTTTTCAGCTTGCCAAGTCAATGACACACAGAGCAGTAACTCACCTGTGCAATAATGGAAAGAATCCCAAGGACTGCTATAAATGCTGCAACACTTTCTGATGAAAATCCCATTATCTATATTAAAAAAAAAGGCAATTTCATTATTAACCATAAACCATGTGTCATGATGTCACAAACCCCAGTGAGGGAACACACAATGCAGAAGACCAGTATTACTCAGCTCCTCATCTTTTTTTCATTATATCAAACAAGTAAATGAAAATAAAGGGGCATAAATAGAAAATAAATTGTTCCCTCAAAAATAAAGCCAGTTTAACATATTTAACCTCATAGTCCAAGAATAACGCAAATAATTATAAAATACAAGAAATTGTTTTATAACTCATTCATCACTCCCCTCTCCTCTCTTTTTGTCTGTCTAAAAGAGAAAAACAGAAAAACAAGAGGACTTAAATCAGTTCCTGGGAGCTTCTAAATTATATGAGTTATCTACACTTTCCATACTAGTTCACTAATACTGAAAACTTTCTTAAATCCTGTAAATTTACTTTTGTTCAAATTCATACCAAAATGTTACATTACCTGTCTGAGGTATAGGAAGAAGCTGGAATATTGGCCTGCCTCTGGGAGGTAGGAAAGAAAGACTGTTATGCAGATTAGCAGCACAATGGAGTCCTGGCCGACTTTCTTCAGGGACTATGGCAAGAAAAAAGAATTACAAAACATTCCACCTTCATTTCCAAAAAGCATCCCTAGCTGGGCTCTGGAAAGCCTGATAATGTTGTTGTTGTTATGTGGCACCCCCAAAGCATTCCCTTTATGTTTAGCAAGATTGTTGGCAAAAGTATCACCAGTTAAGCAAGGTCAAGCTTGAAGAAATGGAAAGCTTTGTTTTTCAAGCCTGAACCATTGTAAATTCAGTCTCTTCCCTGTCTCCAAAGCACAGTATCTACAAGTAACAAAATATTCCCTTATTTAAGTAGCTTACTGCAAAGGGGTCAGCCTGTTCCCACGAAATGGGTGCTCCCCAGGATGCTGGCCTCATCTTCTCTGGCAGCGATTCTGGTACAGCAACAAGGATAAAACAAATGTCCAGCAAGGCTATTGCTGTAGCCAGCACCACCACCAGGCTGTCTCCGTACGCTCGGCCAAGGTAGGCACCGATAGCGGGGCTGGTGACTAAACTTGCTGCAAAAGTTGCTGAAACCTGAAATAAATAACAGCTGGTAAGATTTTCAGTGAGACAAGTCAGTAGTGTTATTACCCACATTTCCTTCTTTTCAAAAGCAGAACCATTTTAATCACATACTAATTAAAAGTAACCTTTGTCCTATGCCTATGTGGTAGCAGCTGTGTATTTTAGACAATCACAATTTTTCAAGAAAAACCTTGTTTTTCTGATGACTGGACAGCAATGTGAGGCTCACAGCACTCTTGCATGTATTGACATAATTAAGTTTAATTAATTATAGACTCAACTGATACCTCTGGGAAGAAATGAGCTTTATTTAATCTTAATATTAGTGAAATAGGCAATGCCTGTTAAAAAAAAATCACATGTATAAAGGGTATATTAAATGTAATATGCTGGTTAATCCAACTCAGTAGTTCTCAGTTAAGCAGCTGGCCTTGTGAAAGATGTTAACTTAAAAACTGAAGGAACTTTCTCAATATATCTCAATCCCTGATGTGTACAGGCACAAAGAAACTATTCAGTTCTATAGCCATTGCTTTCAGCTCTTCCTGCTGAATGGTAATGGATTCTGTAACTTAAACACAAAAAATAATTCTGCTAATCCATAATAACATGAGGCTGTGAAGGTTCCTGGGAGCTGGCAGGTTGTCAGGAGATAATGGAGAGGTGAGTTGTAAGAACTTAAAACAGACAAGTAACTCAGCTAAGTTTGTTCTGTACTGCAGCACAGCAGAGTGACTGGAGACACCGGCAAGGGCAGTCAAGTACCACACAATGGCAGTTCCAGACAAAAGGTGAGATTTTTGAAAAGATGACAGAGTAGTACCAGTGTGGGCAACAATGGAGGAATAACTAGAGCTCCTCAAATTACATCATTAAGACTGATAACAGCCGTTAAGACAGACACTCAAGACAGCTTTTAACAGGGTCACGTTTCATTTAGAAGCAGAACATTCAAGAGATACAAGACTGGATGACAGGACCAATTAAACAGAAAAACGTGACTCCAAATTAAAATCAGCTTCCCACAGGAGAAACAAAAATGCAGCATTGAAAAGCATTACAAACTGAAGAGCTTAGTACTGAATACCACAGGAAAAGAGCCCAAATAATACATACCAAACCATAGGCCATGCTTCTCTCATGTTCTTGGGTTATGTCTGCTACATATGCAAAAACTACAGAAAATGTCACTGCAAAAACTCCAGACACGGAGATTACAGCAAAGTACCACCTAAGAACATGATAAAAAAAAATTAGAACGGCCAAATAGAAACAAAAAGTCTATTCAATCCAAGTGCAGTAAACAGTAAATCACCTTGTCCAACTTATCCTGACAATTTACTGAGATAATCTTGGATAAAGCCAATGTGAATGTGTCTTGATAGAATTGTGTAACTCCTATGTGCACCAAGTACAAACAGCATGATTTTGTAACATCTACAAAAAGCTGCTGTGATTAAGTACTACTAGGAAATGAGGTGTTCAGCTAATAAACTCAACTGGTCTGTGACCCAAAGCAAATTAGGAACTTCAGTATTTTGAGAACATGGTCATTGAAAGGCCTCAACATCAGCCATATCTTTATGCTATAGACATTAGCACTTGGCATTTGAAACCTTAATAAACACTTAGAAACAAGGTCCTTCTGAAGAGGGATGAGCAGCCTGTGTGACCAGAGAGAAAACAGGAAAGGCTGATGGAGATACCTGAGCAGCTGGCACTGGCCTGTGACAGTGCAGGCTGTGCCACTGCTGCTCCACCCTCAGGGACAGCAACAGGGGTCAGGGAGCAAGCCCAGGCCTCTGACTCCTGCCCTACCTGGGCAAGGTTCCAGCCAGTTAACAGGTCGATAAGGCGTGCACAGCATCAAAGCCGTTTTGTTTGAGAAACAAAAGTGTAAAACTGCTGCAACATTGTAGGTTACAAACGGTTACTTCACACAGCCGCATTAGGTAAGGGTTTGATTTCAGTGTTGCTGGCTGGTATCTGAGTGAGAACTGTGGCCACAATCCAGACCTGCACAGTTCACTGGACAGTGTTCTCCAGCTTTGGCAGATGTGCTGGACCAGGACGTAGGGCTTACAGCACACAGACCAAACTCAGCAGCTACTGAAATTCTGACCAAGGCCTTCGGCCTCATGGCAGCTGCTTCAGGTTTACTGTTCCCCCAGCTTTGCACAGAAGTAATACTAAAGCCTCAACCTCCCACGTGGCACAAACAGCATTTTATCAACAACGCTACACACATAAGCATTAGATAGCAACCTTGAAAAGCAACAGCCAATCTGGTGTGAAACAATTTACTAACCATGGGCTGATCTTCATTAGTGGTATTGGTGCACAGGTGAAAAATACTGTTAGCAGCAAGAAGGACTTCCGTCCCCACACATCAGACAGGGCACCTATGAGTGGGGCACTGAGAAATGACAATAAGCCCTAGGTGAAACAAAACATTTGAAGTTAGACTACGTGGTCAGACTTGAGATAGCTGAGCACAGCACAGTCTGAGAGCAGCCCGGGCTCTGGTTTGAATCAAGTCAATGGCTACAGCGCAATGCACCAAAGGCAATGTGGCCAAGCATCACTCATCTTCTATCCCATGTCTGGTTACATAAAATTTGAGATCTGTTACCTCAGAACTACACAAAATTCAAAATGCAGATGATCCAGTCATACTAGCAGTTTCATGAACTGTGTTTTATTGTCTTGTCTTCTTAAAATTCACATGAATCTAAGTAATTGAAAATACCCTACTGGGGCAACAAGCTCCAAGTAAAAAATTATCTACTTTTAGCACTATATGCATCATTTGGGATTAATCAACTACCTTTTTATTTGCTGATCCAAAACAGTAGATAGAGACCAAGCAACACCTAACTGAAAGTAAAAAGATGCACATCTGCCTTTTTAGCAGCAATTTATTCCCGTTTTATTTATACTGTGAAAGCCATATTGAAAAAACACTGTTTCTCTCAGCTGGCCGTTATTTCTATATTCCTCCCACTATTCACTTTAAATTGTACTTGTGATTAACTTCTGTCAACTTACCTTTACTCCTTGAATTAGACCATTCATTAGAAATGTATGTTTTGGGAAGGTTTCATGCAAAACCTGGAGAAGAAATATGAATACTGTCATTTACACAATATCAACTACAAATATTGCTCATGATACATCCAGCTTTATGATGCACAGTAGTTTATTTTCATAGAACACAGAGAAAAAAAAGGAAGAAAAAAAGGGAAACCACAAATAATGTGATTAATCTTTAATTTGCATGGAAGGCATTTTGAGATTTCAGTGCCTGAAATATAAATAAACCACAGAGAACCTAGAAAATTATCTCAGACCAGACTCTCCACATGTTACTGTGTCATCTGTCGGGGACTGGGGAGAGAGAGAGGAAAGAGTCACCATCCTGAAGTGGCTCTCAGTTTGGTGAGCAGAACCCAGAAATGCAGCTGTCTCAGTCTGATTTGTGTTTAGATGACAGGGATTCCATTCAGTGACGATGTGCAGTTCATACCCAAGAGACTGTTCATGGGTAACATCAGCTTTCAGAGCAGCACCAAGACTGCATTTTAAGTGGAGCTGGCTTGGGAGAGTCTTAAGCCTTCACTCCTTTTTATTTGTCAGCATGTATCACTCACAAATTAAATACAAATTAAAAGCAACCAACTACATGAGAAAGTACTTGGTACAATCACATTGGTGTACAATCACATCTCACTAATCACAGGGATGCTCTGACTGGTGTAACAGGGTCTGTGCTCCGAAGCTTCTGCTTAAAACACAGCCAGGTCAGCAAAGACCCTACCTACACACACACATAATGCTACCATATTTCAAGTGTGTTTTTGTCCTTACATTTGTAATCTGCCAATGTTTTAAGGCATTTGAAAGATAATCTCATTACCACCTTACTGGTTTCAATCAGAAAATATTTACGTGTAAGCTTGAGCGTAAGCAGACTTGCATGTAAACAGCTATGCTACACCATTACACTGCTACAATGAAATAATTGAAATTTTTGATACCATCTAAAAATACAGAATGTTTTGTTCACTTGCACAACAGAGCAGCTCAGTCATATGTAATTTTCATTTCGTGTAATTCAGAAGATTCTCAGTGCCTTTGCAGTAATTGTCCCACCTCCCATACAGTGAGAAAAAACTCCCGAGGATCACCTACCACTAGAGTGGGAGCTGTCAGGAGTCCCCAAGCAAAAAACTCCAAGAAGATCACGATAACAGCGTGGTAGACACTAGGGGAACCTATTCCTTGAGGCTGAAACAGGAGAAAAGACAGGTGATCAAAACATCTGATCATCTATCAGAGTCATGAGAAATGCATCTGAACAATATAAACAGAAGGATTAATAATGAAACAGGATTCAAAAGATGGGAATAGTTACCCAAGCTAACTGGTACGGAGTGAAATTCCTTTTTTTAACCCTCTGATGCTAATGTCCTGAAGTGCCCTACTCTTACTCTGCAGAATCCTTCACTGCCATCTCAATAAATAAACCACTTACATTGCCAATCTGGGAAACAAGGATGCTACAGGAAAACAAACTCTTCTTCAGAGAATTAGTTTGTTTTCCTTGAGAAAAGTGCTTAAGTCTACACAAAGCCGCATGGAACTAAGTTTCCATGGTTTCAAAACACAGCAGTGTTCACACTCAGCTATTCTCAAGTCTCACTACCTGGTCTATCAAACAGCTCTTCTGTTGCTAAAGGGCACCACTGCTGCATACAAAACATAGCTCTAAACCAGGAAAGAAACTAAAATAATGAACACCAGAAGCAAATCTCAGGAACAGCACTGATCACTTCCCAAATACTGAGTGCAGGCCTATCAGTTACAGTGCGCTTCAAATGCAGGAAGAGATGCAGATAAAAGGTTTGACAAAAGGAACTCGAAATTCTTCAGTGATTTAGTAGAAGCAGATGTAGCTCTTGAAGAGAACAAAAAGAGCATGGGTGGGACAACCTGCTCATCTCGTAGACTCTGTAAATGCTGTCAAACAACATGCCATAGTTCGACATTTGCAAATTAAGGATAGGGTTCACTAATTATTTTCATTTGAAAGCAGTATGAGTAACTCCTCAGAAATCTCATATGCATTCTTTCAACTTAGAAGTGCTGCTGCTTCTTTGCCAGCTTTGTGCAAAGGTGAGTTACTAACAGAGTGGCCCTGATATGATCAGACCTGGCATTTACACTGAGAACGCACACACAGGCTAAGGACCTCAGCTGCTTCCCAAGGCAGCTCAGAGGGATTTTATCAACGTATATAAGTAGCTGATGGAAGAGTAAAGACAAGAGCCAGACTCTTCTCAGAAGTGCCAGTGACAGGACTGGAGGCACATACTGAAATACAACAAATTATACTTGAACCTCAAAAAAGCAACCCCCTCTGAAACAGTTTCCATCCTCCAAAGCCCACGGGACACAGCCCTGAGCAAACCGCTCCAGCTGACCCTGTCTGGGGTAAGACACTGGGGTAGCTGGATTAACGACGTTGGAGCTGCCTTCCAGCCTCAAGTACTACACAATTTAAAGTTGCAGTTAGGTAACACTGGAGTCTTTCTCTTATTAGGAGATTTACGCAAGCCATACCTGGCTTTTCTTTCCAGATTCCAGTATTTCCAACACAGGAAAAAAGACCTCATTGAACAAATGTAGGAAATAAATACAGAAAACCTCACTGCCTACTCACCCCTATTGCTAGAAAAGATCATAATTTTTCAAAAGTAACCATATCAATCTGTAAGAGGTGAATTACAAAAGTACCTCAGCACTATGCTATTTTTCTTTCCCAAGCCCTCTTCAGTAAATACAGACATACCATACAGATATTTCTGTTGTATTTTCAGCCTACTGTCCTAAGGAGGTAAATTAACAGTCTTTGTAGGTACAGAGAGTGGCTATAATTATCCTCTCTTCCCACAATTCCTTTCCCTTTCCACCCACAATCCTTATTTTAGCTTTGGGTTAAAAATTTATCCAGCTCTGCACAAACTGTAAGTATCAATGTTAGCTGTTTGACTCAGTCTCATAAAATCAGAGTCATTCTGATAGCCCCAAGATTCCTGTCATGTTTCTGGCTCGTGACTCCCCGAGGCACGACAGACAGTGAAGGAGGTGTCACAAACCATCCCGCCCCTCCCAGCATGGGGGGCAAGAGCACCTCCATGCACAGCAAACGCGAACGACCTCAAAGGCCATCTGTCCCCATGCTGCCCTCATCCAGCTCTGGGCAGCTCCGAGACCACCTGCACAAAGCAAAACAGCAGAACGAAAGCAGTGGCTGTCCTGCACAGGGGAACTGCTGCTGACTTTAGAGGCCTCAGGTGGGTGAGTGCTGCCCTCTGCCATGTCATCCAGCTGTAAGCGACACCAACAGAGCTTTCCAACACACTGGCAAAAACAAATAGAAGTGACATTTAGACCACTAGGGTTCAACTTCCCTGCTTTCTTGTTGCTAATGCTCATTTATCAAAGGTACTGTTATTTGTTCTTATCTACAAAAAAAAGAAGTAATTTAGTCACATTTAGATCATCATCTCTATAGCCATTTCTAAAGGTGGTGGCAACCATCAAGTAGCAAGGATGCTTCTGAGGTGAAGGAGAAAGGGAAGGATATGAATAAGCAGTTACACAGTAGTGCATTAAGACACATTATAAACATTCAGTTCACAAGGTTTCAGTACCAGTCTGATGCACCCTCTGAGCCCAGCAGGTACAGTGCAGGTGCTGGGTGTTCAGCCCTGCCCTACTTTACAAAGCTGCCCTCTGTGCTTTCCAAACGGGCTAACACAGTGTAATGCAACGGCCTAAGTGCAACTGAATCAGAAGGCCCTAGCCCTGCAGAAAAAAGACACAGAGCCCTTGTGTGAACAAGCTGGAACTGAGATGTTCCAATCAGAATAACACCAACCCTCCTGTTATCAGCAGCCAGAGCGTATTTGTGCCCGGCTAAACCTGCGGCACAAAGGGGGCTCCAAGAATGCCTTCTCCTCTGGTTATAGAGAAGATGTCTTTAATCAAACACTTTGTACTGTCAGTCATGCCAGTGATAAAAAGTGTACATGCCAGGCAAGCCTAAGAACATACATCTGACAACAACAGAGTAACTATCAAAGCAACAAAGGCATCGTGTGTAAGACCACAGCTGTTACTCCTCTGCTGGAAAGGAAAAAGCACCAAATGAAGTCCTAATCTCTAATTCATTTCATGACTGCTTCAAAAATGCATCATCTTACATAAGATGAATACATAAAGGAAAGAAAAGTTAAAATTCTTGGGGAAAAAAAAAAAGTGTTGAAACAGAAGTTGTGGCTGCCCCACCCCTGGAACTGTTCAGTGCCCGGCTAGATGGGATTCTGAGCTACCAAAAATGGTTGGGTTGCCCAACTGGCCAATGGAAGGTGTCCCTGCCCATGTCAGGGGGGTTGGAAATAGATGATCTTTAAGGTCCCTTCCAACCCAAACCATTTGTGATTCTACGAAACCACTTCACTGGTGTTACTGCCTTTCCTTTGGTGAAATCTGACAATACACACTTGAGTACAACACACCATTACGCATTTTTTCTGTGATACAGCTACTAAAGCTGCAAATAGAAAAACACAAAAATACCACCATGCACCAACCCAAGCTCCTGCACCACCCACTGCCTTGTCAAGGAGACCCAGCAGAAACTGCAATGGGAGGAGAGGCTTTGCAGAAACAATGGGTGGTTTTCCTTTTTGCTTTTTTGCGGTTTCTTTTTGGTTTCCCATCAGAAACTCTTTCTGCCTGTACCACTGCCTCATTAACCATTTGTACATTCTTTCTGGCTCACACAATTTTCTCTGATGTCAAACAATTCCAGAATAAACCAGTCAGGCTGCAAAGTGTACATGAAGATGCTTGATTAATTACTGATTTGCCAGTGGGAGACATTTAAGACACAGGGGCCATTTTCAGGTACCTGTTTCCCACAACATCACACGCCACGCTGGGTAACGAACAAAGCAGCTGAGGACACTGAGCACTGAAGGTTAATTTAACATTTCAGCAAATATTAAGCAAAATTCTATGCATGAAGTTTCTGCTGTTGTTATAAAAAACACTCCGCTATATCAGACTTCATAGCTTAAAAATGTATTTAACATAAATAAATTTCCATTTATTTAAAGGCAGAAAGTATCACAAGCTGAACTTTTTGTAGCCTAACAACAATCAACATACCTTCAGCTAATGTTTGTGGCCCATTTTTCCATTGTTTTCCAGTGTAAACTAAATTAATACAGAACTCATGGGAGTTTGCATTCAGCTTTTGAAACTGGTGGGAGGCACTGAATGATGTACTACAAGTATCATGGAATGCAGTTAATTGTAACATACTTTCTCCTCTCTTGGCAAAAGAAAATTACAGTTGAGAAGTTAGGGACACTTGGAAATACACTGTATCTTAATCAATGATACTCTAGAGAGAAATTATGAAGCACCGTGTCCCTAAGTAACATTTACTCTGCTTGTACTACTCAATCTAAAATACTTGCATTTAACATTTGTACAAGGTAATCTCATATATTTCTATCTTTACATAGAGCAGGAACACATCCTAGAAAACACCAACAACCATCAGCAGAATTCCCAGCACTTAAGTAATCCAGCCAGTTGGCCACTTCGATGAACAAGTAATGAGACTCTGACACCTGTCTCTTCTCCATTATTGTTCCAAAAGGACAAACTGAAGGGCCATCAGTAATTTAGTCTGCCAAGATGTCTCTTTATTTGAAATAATGGCACTGTATTTAGAACAGGGCACATCGAAGCTACAGAGTGTTACACAGTGGAAAAAATCCAGGGGCAATGCTACATTGCAAGTAATGGCACTCATCAATATGAAAAAAACAACCAAAAAACCACCCAAACCAATTCCAAGCTCCAGCAGCCAAAACACTTAAGAACTTCCTTTCTTTTTCAAATTTATGTATTTAAGAGGAAGCAAAATAGTGGGAAGAACTGCAAAAACCTTTCCTCCAGGAGCCATTTGCGGGACTGCCCAAGCGCTGGTGTCTGTCCCCCTCGCGGACCCGTTCTGTCTGACCACGGGCACAGCGGGGACAGCGGTCCCCACCCAGCCCCTGCAGCCCCGCACCCGAGCCGCGCTCCGCGGCCCTGCGCGCACGGCCCCGGCCCTGCGTTATCCCCGCTCACGGGAGCCACGCTCGGCGAGGGCGGGCTCGGACGGGCTCCGCTCACCACGGGCGGCCGTAACGACGCGCCGTGCCCCAGGCCCAGCGCCTGAGGCCGCACTCGCTCCTGCGCCCCAAAACCCGGCCCACGCGAGGAACAAACTGCGTTTGCGGGCGGAGCGAAGCGGCCTGACACGCTCACAGGTGTTCCTCGGGCAGCCGTCCCACGGACACCGGCCCGGGCTGCCGAGCGCGGCCGTCGGGGCAGCGGCGGCCGTGAGGGCACCGCGACCGACACAGGCGCGGCCGCCCNCCCCACCGCGCGCGCAGCCGGCGCTGCGCATCACGCGATCGCGCCATTGGCCGCGCGCCGCTCACGTGCGCGGAGCGCCCCGCCCCGCCCGCGCCGGGAAGTGCGGAGCTGGCGGCGGGGACTCGGCCCTGAAGGCACCGCCGCTGCGGCCGCCCCTGCGCAGCCGCCGCCGCTCACCCCGAGCCCGACAGCACCACGGGCTAAAGTACGCGAGCGCGGCCCCTCGGGAGCCTCAGGTTCTTATCCGCCCCCCCAAACATCACCCGTCACTCCCACCCGTGTCGAAACAACCGGCCCCACTTCCGCCTTCCCGGAACTGCTGAGGCGCCGGGGAAAAAGGAGCAAAGGAAAGCAGTTCGTATGGGATATACCTGACATTCCTAGAGCAAGAGTACACGAACACAGATATAATCCACCCTAAAGATCCAGCTTGGAAACAGACATGCTGCTTTCTTACTCTCAAGTTTTAAACTTAGTTTATGAAAGCACCAACACCTTCGAACGGGCAGGTCATCCCAGGTTCTGATTTACCACAACGCCCGCAAGTAACAAGCTAACATGGATCAGCTAACCCATGGCAGCATGCCAACTAGCGGAGAAAATCTTTTAGAAACATCTGCTGGCATTATTAGGTTTTCTGTGGCTTATAAATTCTTCCACTGCTGATGTCTGGCGTCACTAAAGAGCAACAGCTATCGATCCTGTACTATTATATTCACAACACAGACACAAGTCTCCGTAGCCGTATCCACGTATCAGTCTTTTCTCTATGTTCTTAGTGCTCCACCTTTCAGCCCCCTTGCTGCTTATCTCCATCTCCCCAGCTCATGCGACATCCCTGTTTCCCCCAAAACCTCAGCTACACATGAACAGCTTCCCTGACCCTACCAACAGTGGAACCCCATCCCTAAGGTACAGGCCGGCACTGCAGCTCCCACCTTGTTACCAAAGGACTGTCAATCACTCACCACTCAAGACAGTGTGGGCTTAAGTCAAACGCTTAGCCTTAAGATCAAGCACCTCTAATCTCATCACAATGCACCTTTTAAGGCATTTAGAACTTGCCGAGGCACAGCCCTGCTCAGACCAATGGATCTGGTCACGGTGAGATAACGACAGGCAGACTCCAGCTCATGAAACAAGAGTGCGTCAAGCAGGTCCAGGATATTTGCTATTATCAGTCATATGTTACAAGTATTAGGGTGTCACATGAAGTGTTTGACAATTCTGTCCCACTTCTATTTGAAAAGGAGAGGGGTCTTAAAATGTTGGCATAGTTTCAAGTCTATTCCTCAGAGTGCTGTTAGATTTTGGTGGGAAAGTCACACACAGACATGTATGTGACACGTAAGGGACTCACGCAAAAAAAGTCAACATAACTACACAATGCGAGCAAAGTCATGTGGTAACTAGGCTGGCAAGACAGTTTTCTATCCACACCTTCATATTAGACCAACACCTGTTATTGATGTCATTATCTCAAAATAAAGGCATTTAGGTATCAAGTTTGCTCATGTAGAGGATTCAAATGATGAGGATGTAGAATAAATGAGAATGTAGAATAAACTTGCTTTTGCTGTCATGAATTTCAGCCAGCTATGTTTTCAAACATCAAACTCCACTTACCTACACAAGTTCTGATATAATCTGCTCTAACATTATTTACCTTATATACTAACATAACATTAACCTTAATATTTAACATTATTTAACACAAACTCCTGAAGAAGAGAAACAAGAATTGTCTGTTACATCTAAGCAGCTGCAGTGTTCAACCCTCTATACTAAGAAAATGCATACTACCACTTGCTAGCTGTAGAAAACATTACCATCATTTTGGAAGAGAGATGAAAAAAGACAGAATACTTATCTCTCTAGGGGGATTCCAAGGCACAGGCAGATGATGAGTTCACTGGTTTCAGATTAAGATTCCTCCCAGAGTGCTTTTACACCAAACTTGAAGAACGCTGTCCCCTGCAACCCAGTACTCTGAACCAGCTATGCTCCTTTGTTTAGGTGATGAATAATGAATTTGCTACCCAATGGCATAAAATTTTCAGTTTAAATCATGTTGCATGTGAGCATTAAGAGCAGGGAAAAATTGACATAAGGACCCAATAGAGATGAAGTGCCCTGAAAATGGCCCTGGAATGACCCAGTTTTATTATATGCCTCTCCAGAAAGGGCAGAGAAACGTGTTATACATCATACATAGCAATTGCTTGTGAACTCTGTTCAGGTCTTTGATGTATTGTAAATTACAGCTATACATAGCTCCTTACAGTGCTACAGTGTTTTACAATCACACCCCATACTAGAACTTGGTATTGATACCCAGGTGCTCCCCAGCACCCCCGGGTTCAGGGCACATCTGGGGTTTCAGACCAGAAGAGCACAGAGTGTCACAAGAACACTGCTCTTGAATCTGATTCACAGGAAGTCATGACACAGTGGTCAAGAAGAAGCATGTCTCAGTCAAAATTAAATTGCTGGCAAAATTCAGTAAGATGTATGTTTAAAGATACCATTAACAAACATCTTACAACAGCCTTCTAGAGTTTTTAGAAAATTATGCTATAATTATGTTGTGAAATAATAATAAATGTTGGTTAAAACGTTGTTTTATTTCTGCTGAAATATGCAAAAGGCAAGCCTCTCCTTTTAACAAAGCTCTCAAACAGTTTTTTTATCATATTCTTAATAAAGACAGTGCTTGATTATAACCAGTTTATTACTACAGTGACATTATCTACACATACAGAAGAAAAAAAAATAGTATTTTACCTCAATATGGATTAAAAAAAGGATTGTGTTAGGTCATGTAAGATGCATTCCAGTGTTCAGAAGTGTTATACCAAAAAAAAAACCTTTTCCAAACTGCCTGGGAACACCATATATTAAAACTGTATTCAGTGTAATCACACACAAATATCAACATCAACATATAAAAACATAAGACTACCTTAAACAGTTTGCTACAATGTTTGAATAAATGATTTATATTTGGGCTCATATATTGACAATAAGGACAAAGTTTAAAAAAAATCTAAAAAAATTATACTCATGGCAGCAAATGCAAACATATGCTTAGCATATAAGCAATTCTTACTGAGCTATAAATCACTAATGAAATGAATATGGCTAATTACAGTCAGAATGATGCTGGAAGGTTGAAGACAAGTTAATGTGCCATGTCTACTCTTGGATGCAAATGTGCAGCAGACCTTCAAGAACAAGAACAAGCACTGAATGGCAAGTCAGGACAGGTTCTTTTTTCTTCTAGAAAGTTATAAATTCAGCTGAGAAATACTTAGAAAAAGTTAAGAATTCAACTGAAGCAGAAGATATAAGCTAATCAATTCCACGTATTTTGTTGCATTTTGACCTGCATTTTTCTTTAGTAAAATGTCTTAATTCTAGATACCTAAAAACATATGATGAGCTTACCTGGAAAGAGCAGGACTTTCTTCCTCTGGAAAATAATCAGCATTAAAAATGAAAAGAACAATTAAAACTAAGGCAAGGAAACACTACTTGGACTTTCTCACAACAATACACCACCTTAGGTAATGACACATTACACATATATGGTATAATATCATAGATAAATATTACCTTTCTAATACGCAAAAAAAAACCCCTTACTGTCTTTTAATAACTCATTCTCACAAAACATAGATTTCAGATATGAAAGGAATGAATAATCCTCCTCAACACAATATCCAGCAAGAAACACTGTTACCAGGAAGAAAATGAGAAACAAATTCAAATTCGGAAAATGATGATCGCTTAAGTACAACAGAACATGCAGGGCTGATCAGGAAATATATTAAAATATGAAAGTTACTGACAACAAAAACCAGAAGAAATGCAATGTTTCCTTTATCAATTTTTAAAAAATTCAACAAAATCTATTACAGTATTTTGAATTACAGCCATAAAAATAAGTTAGAAACACAAAACAATTACATACTACTAAAAGTCTGTGAGAGGCCTGCACGCACATGAAACACAAGCAAAATGAGATAGTTTTGTCTTTTTGAGGAAAAATAAGACAATAGTTACTAAACATTGCAGTAAAAAACCAAAGGTCTTATACTGGAGAAGTTGAATCTAGAACATCAATCTACCCTTTACTGAAACAAATAAAAAGGGAGGTTTTCTTAACGTTTGTCTAAAACAATGAAGTTGAATAAAACTATACAATTATCTGAATTCTTTGAGAAAAGACATTATTGGGCACTTGCGGATTGCTCAGAAATACACTGTTGAAAGAAAAGTTTATCTTACTTTATTAGACTCAAGGTTTTCACCACTGAACTGATTTATTTTGCTTTGAAGATAGTCCTAAGTTTATCATTATTTGACCATTTATCATGTATGCCAGAGATTCTCAAATAAAACTACCAAATACCCAAGTATTCAATAAATACTAGTACACCCAATATGTAAGTCTAGAAAAAACCCCCACATAATTCAAGTTATTGCAAATAAATATCTAGCTATAACTTCTATAACTTTATAAATATTTAAATAAAATTCTGCTAAGTATAGGTTAGCCTCCTAAATATACAACTAAACTAACAAAACCATTTGTCTTGGGGTGACAAACATTGCCTGCCTAAAAGTCAGAAAAGTAGTTCAGAAAGACAAATTTATTTTTGGGAAGTTAGACTCCTTCAGAGTTTGCTTTTAGGGCAAACTCGAACACATTATCCATTACTTCCCAAAGCTCTGTGCTAGCTATTCCTCTTTGGTTAGTTAATGAGTTATAGACTTAAAACTACTTAAAAAAAAAAATCCAAAATTGAAAAGTATCTCAGTGAGAAAATGTGCATATGCTCTCTGATTACAAAGGTTACAAAAATCAGTAAGCCCTCCTCGAATCCTTTCTGTTCTCACAAACCCGTGCTATCTCCCTTTGGCCAGAATAACACCTCAGAGAAGAGCCTTTCCTCAGCCTGCCAAAGGCTAAGGAAACACAACTAAAAATGCAAATTCAGTTTTCCTTTTTAGCAACAAGTCTCTGAAGAGACCTATCCTGCTGGAAAACACAACTGGACTGTCAAATGAAAGCACCGAAGTCACTGATTTACAGACAGGAGTTACTGTTCCTTAGTACAGCAGACAGCTTTCCAAAGCTGCATGGCATCCTATTCCAAACCAAAGAGCACTTATTCCTGGTCTTTCCTTTAAACATCCTTACAGGCAAATATTGACAGGTGCACCTGAAATATTAAAACCAGGCTACATGTCACAGAGCTCCAGCCACACAGTGATTATTTGGCCTATTTGGTCCCTTCCTGTACAAATGGCTTTAAAGCGTTCTCAACCCTTACGTTTTTTGGAGGCTTTTTTTAGGAAAGTAACCAATTATATCACCTGAACACTTCCACCACTGTGATTCATGAAATCAAAAGTATTGTTGTGTAGGCCAAACTCCAACTGAGAGGTTACTAGCAGCACTTCCCACCTCATTTCAGAGCCGTGCAGCTCCCAGTCCACGCTCGGCCCCGCTGTGAGCTGCTGCTCTGCGCACACATCTTACCTCACGCTGCACACGGGGAAATGGCTCAATGTGACTTGTCAAAGACTGTGCCACGTTGAATGTTACAGGTAAAAGGTTTCATACTAACACAGAATGCCCATTTAGATAGTTCTGACTGCCAAGTAGTGAAGCTCCTGCAATTACAACATGCTGGGACAGATTCACAGTTCACAAAGCTTAGCAAGCCCTAGGCATAGCTCTGATACTTCTTTAATGTCTTGCTCTGATAAGATAAACAAACAAAACATTGATAAAACATGTAATTGCCAACAGAAGGAAAACAGTATTTTTACTTGACTGACATAAGTGAAATTCTTCCTTTCCGATTTACGACACTTCATTAAGAAATCACAGAGCACTCCTACAGAATCTCCTCGTCTATCAGATGAGGTACTTTGGTAAATATTTTAAAACACCCTTCTCTTACATGTTTTCTTTAGCACAAGACAGATGTGAGAAAGAGCATGAAGGGGGTGGTAGTGGGGAACAGGGAAATAAAGACATTTTTACCACTTGCCATTCTACTGGTAAGGGACTCCTGATATGTTTTTGTATAAATGCACCATCACAGGTGTCACATAAGTCACCTGACATTAATATCCATTGTGAACAGTCTCCTGAAAACCAGTGATTTTTAAGACAGTTTTTTTGTTTATTAGTTCCAGATTTTTTTTCTGTTTCTGACTATATGCAAATACTTCAAGTGAAGTGTTCATAACAGTCTGATTTAATCGCAGCAAGGTTTCTTTGTGAAGTTTTTTTTTTGTTTGTTTGAAACAGAACAACAGCATGCTTGTATATTTACCTATTGCACAATTAATTGCTTTTAAATTATGTTTCCTATTAAAGTAGTTCCACTACTAGACTGAATAGCTCCAGAGAACCCATTTGGTCTGTTGGCTCAAGGACTCCCAGAACAAAATAATAATTAAAAAAACCCCACCAAAACTCTAATTAAGCCATTACATAGAAATATGCAGAAAAAGCCTTGAAGAGTTCATGAGTAAACAACACTTGTTTAAAAAACACCTCTGTAATTAAGTACAGTACAGTATACAGATGCCATACCAGAGTATCTCCAGATGGAGCTGTTACAGACGGATAATGCCTTTTAAAATGCTTATTATGGGCTCTTTGTTTTTTTAAATTGTGGTTTAAAAAAATCTTCAGAGGCTATTTAAAGCACAAAAACTACTTTTAAGGTTCTACCAAAAAGATGATTTATAATCAGTAAAATAACAAGAAAGAACATCACATCGGAGCAAGCACCCATCAGAACCCTACTCTCACTCCCAGGTCAGCGCGGCAACCTCTGGCCGGCGTTCCCAGAGTTATTCCAGCTGCTACAACACGACAGGCTAACGAAGGCTGGAGTATTCCTCTCTTTGTACTTCAGTGAGAATGTTAACATTCTTACAATCGTTTTACATAAGCAACAGAATTATAAGATTATCATTTAATAACAGATTTCTGTTATTAAATCAGCCTTCTAAAAATATAAAAATATTTGCTATTGTGAAAGTGTCTTTCAATCATATTTCAATTTTCACAGTTTTAATAAGGAGTACCTAATTAGAACCATCACTTTAGAACTCTGACGTTCAGCTCATTTCACGTAAATAGACAAACAGTTAAAAACATATTTACTAAGATTAAATAGAATCGAATCCCAAAACCATACAATCTGACAACGTTGTCGTGTGCTCTTTCAAAGAGTGCATAGGACATACTTCTGCAGCAGTCAATACAGTAATTCTTTTGATGCAATCTCAGTCAAAGCTGTAAACATTCCTAATTGTAGTTTCTTGGAAACTTTTGGTTCCTTTCAAGTTTTTATTAGCAAGTTGCACTGGGCATTCCCCTGACATTTCCCCCCCATCAGTTACAGACAGCATCATTCTCCACCTGTAACCCCTCTGGCTGTTCAGAACCACTCATCAGCATTTCTTCAGTACATTCAGGGCAGTCATCCTTGCCCTGCAGCACAGTGACACTTCCATGTGCCAGTGCTTGCAAGGCCCCCAGTGCACGATCTCGAGAAGCAGGTTGATGAGGAAGTCTGCTATGCCTTAATGGGATTTCCTGCAGGTTTGGGATCATAACCATATAGGAAAGTAGCTGCTATTACAAGGATGGCTCCGAAGAAAAAGACACTGAATACAATAGGGATGAAAAAAAAAAAGTTTGTTTTAGTTGATGTGAATTTGTTTATGTAATACAATCAAAAGAAAGGACATTTTTCCATGAGGAAAACAGGAAGATAAATCGTATTTGTCCAATTTATAAAGAACACAATAATTTGTACACATTTATTTTAGAGGGATGCAGAAAGTTGTTAAAATAAGAAACTTGTAACTACAAATTAATGTATCATTATATTAACATATTCTGAAAATTAAAACTATACTTTCATGGAACAACTGTCTAAAGCACCAGATCAATCCTTTTTTCCTTAATTTTTTACCTAACGATGTGTGCAAAATGGAAGCAGAAGCTGAAGAAAAGCAGCTGCCTTCAAACTAATTTTTTAACAAATTACATACATCATGTTGTTGGAGCTGTGTTTGCTTTGAAGTCCAAAGCTTATGTCAAAACAAATTACTGCTGCCCAAGAACCAGTTTGCAAGTCAGTATAGTCTAATTTCTGGCAGATACAGAAAGATTTGTCTTATGAAAACACAATAAAGGCATCTTTTCTATTGTGACATTTTAGCCTTGCAAGCTTTTTGATAGTTATAAGTCTGACAGAAAATAACCAAAGCCAGCAAAGAATCAGTACGCATTTTAGAAAAGAATCTTCTCATAGACATGACAACGTCAACAATTTCATCTTCTGAACCAAATACTAAAGAAACTGTGGCATATGACATGATAATCCTTTGGAGGATACATTTAGCCTAATTTGGGACACGGCCCCTTGCAACACATTCAAGCATTTAAGTACTTTACATCTATTACCCTAATCAAAAATGTTTGTTGATGTGACAGAAACAATTACACAGTTTCAGTTCAAATACACTGTTAGCATAAGCAAGGTACTAAAGATTGATTAACTCAAGATAATCAAGTTTTATTAAATTGGATGGCTTCAAGTTCTACATGCTGCTACTTGGCTCTATTTAATTTTCAACATGTTTGCAGAAGCTGTTAAGTTACTTATTAATTTTCCATTTGAGCACATAGAAATTCTTAAACCACTTTCTACATTTGCTTCAATGGGACAAACACAGTCTACTTGTAATTTAAGCGCAATGTCTTCCACTTCTTAAGCCTAAATTGCTACTCCATTTCCTTTTTTGAATGTTTAAGTAAAGCCCTAATAATTCAGAACCACATAATAGGTAGGGATGGAAGGGACCACAGTATTGCAAACATATACTCTCAGATAAAAAGATGTTTCTTTGTACCAGATACAAAAGTCGTAAATATTATTCAAAATATTTGTATGTTGTGAGTACATGTAACATATGCAAGGAGTGTTGATCAGTCATAAGCAAAATCCTATTCCTACATCTGGAAGTGGGATTATTAATTCTGCACTCCATACAGGAACAAGCACTGCCAAGACAAGCAGTGTTCTGACCTACCCATGTACAAAACCTGTGGTACACAGAGCTGATCCCCAAAACATCAGGACACTGTACAAGGCCTAGAAGAATGGAGCAAGCACTTTTCTTTCTTTCTTGGCTGTTCTCACTACTGAATGTGGCGCTGCCTTTAGAAACAGCTTTGCCTTTGGGCTTCTGGGTGCCCTTGGGCAACTCCGTGCTGCCGCGTCACTTCCTTGGCTGCGTGACTGCAGCGACCTGTGCCGGAGCCTGCGGTGCGGTCGATGAAGGGTAGCACAGAGGCGACGTCCCCGTGCCAGCCTCGCAGTGCCGGGACACGGAGCAGGGCCAGCCCCTCGCCCCGGGCCCCGCGGCGCCAGGGGTGCCGTGCCCGCGCGGGGCCGCAGGGGGCGCACCCGGGCGGAACAGCGGCACCGGGCACGGGCACAGCCCGCAGGGAGCGGGACCCTCACCCGCCTGAAAAACTGCTGTTAGCTACCGGGTGAGGCTAAACTTTGACGTGCAAGTTGTACCTAAACATTCTGAAAGCGTGGCTTGGACGGGATTGGGGTTTTTATTTATTTTCGCAGTTACATCTGGTAAGCAGTAAGTTTTCAACTATTTTTTTATAAGTATACATGGAAAAGAATTCTTACCTTGTAGGGACAAAATCTTGCAGCCAGAAATAGGAGATCAGTGTTGACAGTATAATAGAGAGAGAAGTTGCAAATCCCTTTAAAATGTTGTCCGCATATTTTATAACAGCAGCAATCACCAGCCCTCCAAGTGCCTGGAAAAATAGTGAGGTTTGGATTCATAAACAGATAATTTGACTGAGCATCTATTTTAACACCATGCACTTACTTTAGGAAAAGCTTTTGTCTATGTTGAAGAGCAATAAATTTATTTTATATTATGGATATGCACTGTTGAAAATAAATATTGGAGGAATAGTTCTTTCTCCCTTTAAAGAAATTGTTGATCATATTACCACCATTAAACGAGTGGAAATGCTTGTACTGTACATTTTTAGGCACAGGAGGAAGGGCATCTAGAAAGATAATTTTAAACATCACAAAATAAATAATGCTTACATGCTTTTAATTTGCACAATACTTTATCACATACTTGCTGTATATTTTCCAGGTTTTCATTGAGAGGTTTATGCTAAAAATGATAGATCAGACTTTTGATTATAGAATTCTCAGTAGCTTCATTGACACCCATTAGTTTCCCCAGTTATTTATAGAAGAGTAAATCCCTGAGTGCCTTCACAGAAACATGCAACACAAGGTATCTCACCTGCAGAACAACCACCACCCAAGTAAGTTTATTGTATCCTTGAAAAAATCCATTCTTTGACAGTTGTTCTCCATCATAAATGTAAACACCCATCAGTCCAAATATGCTACCAAAAAATCCTGCAAGTACAAGATTGATTTAAAAGCTTCAGGTGAAAAACATGCAAATGGGTTCCTCGTCCTTAAAGGCTGCTCATGTATTTCTGATTTTAAAACTGGACTGTCACTTGCAATACCATCCCATCCAAATGCAATCAGTGCTGTTCTCTTTTAAAAGCTATTCTCCACACATAAAACGAGTTTTGATTGTTTCCATTAAGATATCTTTATATGCTTATGTTCCATTGCTTTCTACTGGAATGGAGTGATTTTTGTTTATGGCATATGCAAAATTAACTTAAATGCAATTTCAGTTTTCCTGAAACTAGTCATGACTGAAGGCTGAAGTCACCCTATAACCTGGAGAGAAAAACAGAGAAAACACTCAGTGGAGGAGAAGGTCTCCAGCACAGCAGGAGCAGCAAGGATCAGACAAGGATCTTGGAAGTGGGATTCTCCTGAGCCAGTCTCAAATACAATGAATGTTTACTAGTAGAGACTTAATGTCAAAAGCTGAAATTGGGATGAGACTGTGGAGCTTTTAATTTGGTGAGTACAGTGTTCTTCTACCAAACAGGAAGGTTTTCCTAATCCCTCAAACATGGCATAATGTGTGCACCTACTCTGTGACTGATGTCTGCTCTAGTCCTGAGCAGGAAAGGGGGAACATTTTTTTCTATTCCTTCTCTCTAAAAAGCTGATTTTCATCACATTTCTTAGCATCTGAAAAAGGCAGCATTGTTTTGAACAAAGTAACACCTTCTGTTTGACAAGAAATAATTCTTTTTGTGGGCAGAATTAAAAATGCAGGTATCATTCAGATTAAACCATTTACTTGTATTTTCCAACTGATCTGCTAAAATAAAGAAATAAAATCGCTATTCATACATCCTTATTATGATATTGGTATACATTTAAAACTGAATTTTTAAACAATTTATTTTCCCATTATTTTCTATAGTTTTAATAATTCTCTACAGATATGAAAATGAAAACCTGGTTGGACATACGGGTTTTTTGTTTGTGTTTTAAGAAAAGCTCTATTTCAAAGCTCTTGCTTATGAATGACTTGCTCCTGAATAATACAATGTCTGAAGTGGGCAACTACCTCGCACTTGCAGAAAGAACAGACCGACGTATTTTCGAAAATGCGATTTCATGTTTTATGTATTTTGTAAAGGCTGTATTGGAAAAGCTGTATTTATTTTTGTATATATTTAATATGTATTGTTTAATGTATTTATGTATTTAAATAGTTTCTAAGAACTTTATGAAATATGACAACATTAACTTTATTTTTGAACTGAAACCAACCTCAATAATAAACACATTCTACTGAACTTCCTCTTGAGGCAGATTAAGCTCACTAAAAAAGTAAATACAAAACTCAGGTGATCTGATTCTCACTATAATCAGACATTTATGTCTTCGTATATCACTGTTCTAGTTATTCACAACCTTGAAGAGTGTGTTTAGACACAGTCTGCTCTGATCTCACTGTTCCACAAAGAAATTACTGGAACATTCAATATATGACCAGGCCAGCTATCAAAGAAAGTGTACATCTGTGCACTGCAGAAACATCTCAACAATGTTTTAGAAGAGATCATAGATTTTTCAACAATTATGGATTCTTACTGGGAATTATTTCACATATCTTTTGCCCATGAAAGTACTTTTAGCATGCAAACTGATAGTAGTAGTAGTAATAATAATAATAATAATGATGTTTTCCTTGGTAACAGATTTTACATTGCAGCTCCACCCAAAACACCAAATCTTACCTTAAATCCTGGACCAAGCCCCAGCTAGCAACCCTTCTCTGCCCTGCAAAATTCCCTAACATAACGTTTCCTGATGTATTCCCTACACCCTGTTCAGGAAAACTTAGTTTGAATACACACTGTTTCCATAGATACATGCAGATAGTAAGGAGAGGTTTAGATTCCTTTCGCTATACCAAGTTTCAAAACATTATGGTCATGTAAAAATGTTATATTCAAAATTAAGTTCTGCATTTTTAACTGAAACCATTTATAATTAAAACACAGTAGTAGGAAAATAAAGGAAAAAAATATGGTTTATTGACCAACTAACTAATTACTAAAGAACCCACACCATCTCCTGTTCTTGTAGCACTGCACTGCATTCTACCAGACTCAGTACACAGCTCTGATCCTCTAAGTCATCTCATGACTTAACTTCACACTCTGGATTTGATCACTAGTCTGTCCTAAGGGGCTGGGAAGGTCAAATTCTGCTCAATGCATCCATTCCAATATGCCATAAATAATTATTGCCTACAGGTGAAGACTAGAGGGATTCCATTAGAGAAACAAAAGCAACAATAAGCTTTGTTCCTGTTGCAGAAGAGGAACAAAAAGATATTGTTGATGTCACATCTCCAACCCTCTAAACTGGACAAGAGTGCTTTGAAGTGAGGAAAAACTCACTCAGGAACACAGATCAACTCTGCTGCCTTTAATATCTAGGGTCTGGAAGATCCAAGACTGCTTTGGGAATAGAAGATATTCTCTTACTGGTAAGTGCACAGTAGGTACACCTATTTAAATAGTTAAGATGAACTGGTCTTTTGCATATGCCTCTCCCCAGTGATTATGCACACAACTGAAAGAAACTGACCTTTGTATTGAAATTACAGTAATTAATTACCTCTACTTCATTTACGAACAAAGCAGATTTTATAGCTTGGCACTTTTAATAAAAAAACTGCCTACCCAGGCACAAGAGAAAAAATACCTTAATTTTAAAACACCTCAAAACACTGACTTGGAAACATATTTTGTTTTAATATTCCTATATTCTCTAAAAAATAGTAAAAAAAATTTCAATTGACAGATTCTGTACAAATGTACAGATACTCTATTAACAAAGTAAATCAAGAACTAGACTGAAATCAGAAAGTAACTGCTATAATTCCATCTAGCAGAGTTTAACTTTTGGTTTTAAAATAATATATATGCAGCATACTAAAATGTTGGTGATATTTTTTATTTATACATTCATTTTGCACAATTATCTTAATGCTTCAAAATGCAGTATCTCTAACAGATGATTAAAATTAAACTTACCAAGCTGAATGTTTCTGATCCACACGGACTGCTTAGTTTCCTTTAAAATTTTCTCAAAATAAACCCCAGCAAATCCACTAGAAAAGCACGCTATGAGAACTGCAATCAGGCCTACAAACTGCGATCCTGCTGAATGCTCCTTAGCAGGTGTTGCTTGAGAGTCTGAAGGCCACTGGATGTAAAAACAGTTACACAAAATTCACTGATGAAATCAAGTCATGAGCATCTACAAAATGCAAATTTGTTCTCTACCAACAGTAAGTTACTAAATACAATCACATGCTTGTAAAGTTTTGTATTTTGCACCATAAATACTTTTGAAGGACTGCAAAGCTACAATTTTTCTTTCTACATATTTGTAAGGAGTAAAATTGTGCCTGAACTGGGAGAATACTAATCAATTTAAACAGGTGCAGGATTTATGTTTTATAAGCAAGAACTGCTTCTGAACTGCAGTGTGACTTATCATGGCCATTCTCTGCCACCAACTTGTGCCACCCAACAGTTACAAATAGTTACAAACAGTTACCCAACCTTACAAATACAAGCAGGGTTAGAAAACTACTAACACCAGCTGTCTTTAAGATGGGATGAATTGTCTTCTTCATGTGCCCCTCTGGTGATTGTGCAGACCAGTTAAATCTTGCAACGTGTCTAATGCTAATTGAATAAAATGCAACGCCATAGACAAAAACTTTCTGAGGAGTCTGTTAAATACTGTCAGAGTGTTTTGTTCTCATTTTTCATTATTGAATTTAATCACCATATCTTTTCCCAAATCCTTAAGTTTTAAAATAAAAATTTCTAGGATATACTAAAATTTGCCAAAAATTCTTAGAATAGCCTCTTATCCCATGATCCTGCCCTCTGAAAACTACAAACTCTGGTACCTGCACTATTTAGAACTGAGGCCAATTTTGCTTTTTGAAATAGTCCAAAGTAAATTTGCCACGCTGAAACCATATGACAAAGTGAACACGGCCTGCACTGGCAGAGAAGATCTGTGAATTCCTAATGTCTGAAGAAATGTGCTAATAAACATTGCTATCATTATTACTTGCAGGTTGCTCCAGAGGCCCTGTCACATTCTACAGTAGAGCACTGGGTTGCAAAAGAGGTGTTATCTTCTGCCTTTGAACCATTTCTGGTGTCCTCCAGACCTGGCCAGTTGTGATTTGTAGCTCCTGACTATACTCTGGTGCTCGTGTGCAGCTGGTAGAATCAGAAAGCTGGTAATCAGTATAGAAATCCATGTTTCTTGAATAAACATAAAAACCCCACAAACCACCTGCTAATATTTACCTGCACGAACGCCACTCCTGTCATCAATATTACCAGTGACAGCCACTGGTATACACCCAGTTTCTTGCTCAACATGGACACAGAAAACAATGCTGTGGTGAGAATTTTCAGTTGATATGTAACCTAGAAGAACCAGAAACAGTTACTACTACTACCCCATAATTCATGGGGTTTTTTTGAAACTTACAGAGAATTCCAAATATGCAATACCTGGTATGTGGCTGCATCTAGGTTTGACAATGCTACATACAGCAAGTTGTTCTGAAGAGTGTAAATTCCTGAAGGAATAGCAAGTTTAAGAGTTTCCATGGGTTTGTTAAGGATTTCATCATGTAGCACTCTGTTCAGAGTCCGTAAATTGCATTCTACCCAAAGAAACAGTAAAAGAAATAGACATTCACTAAAAGGAAAGGGAGGGGGAAAAAAGAGAAACAGCAATGTTCTGCTCTTAAACTGTTGCTCCTTTTTACAGCTATCACTATGCCAAGACAAGAAAATACTATTTATGTTTGTTTGACTTTCACAGGCTTTGTATATGTAAGGAAAAATGGCTGCAAGTGTCTTCCTACAGCCTGGAGTATCAGAATGAAAACAATTATTCAAAATACTTTGAGTTAAACTTACTGAAACCATATCAACAACTTAAGATAATACATCAAAGAGTACCACCTAAAAAGTGCATATTTAGAATCCTACAGAGTCATCAATATTTATGCATAGACAATGACATTTTTAAGCTGTTGAAAATCAAATAGAAACCAGATACATTCAGTTTAAAATGTACAAAATAAGATCTGGAGTAAATGTGAATACAGTTTTCCTTTTTTTAGCATAAAACTATAATTCTTCCTATAACAATGAAATTGCTTCTTCCCTTCTGCATCTGCTGTTTATCACAGGTTTCTAAATTATCATTCGTGCTTTGGACACACTTAAAGCTTCTCAATTTTAGCTACTTATACATATGGATTTCTTAAAATGCCTGAGCAAACAAAAAATTTGAGATGTTAGCATAAAATTTATGCTGAGGATTATATAAAATTATACTGAGGATACTCCTCAGTATCCACATTCTCTTAAGCAAATATACAGTATAATTATTGTCTTTTCAAGACTATTTCTTACACAAGGAGAAGGGAAATGCTTTGTTGGATGCCTGTACTCACATGGCTGCTTTGCAGTTGCCACTACAATACAGCATATTGATTAGGAAAATTACTTGGTGCAAAATTTGACACATACTGCTGTCTTTGTAGACTAATAGAACACAGGCCAAAATCTTCAGAAGTTCAGCAATAACTACTGCAGTAGAGGATAAGTAACGAGGTCCTTCTTCTTTCAGTGTCCGAGAATAGCGCATGGTCAACACTAAACTTGTGGTCTGAAAAACCAGGATGCCCAAGGAAAGGTACTTTAAATTGGCAGACATTTCTTGACTTTTTTCTTTCTGAAACAGAAAAAAAGAAACAAACCCAAAGGTAATATTGCAGGTATTGGGAATCACAGATTTCTTTATGTAGGTGAAGGCTCAGAAGGTATTTTCAAGGTGAAGGTGTAGGTGTTTTCTGCTGGGGTACAGCAGAATGCCCAGTACTCCTGCTGCAAGGAGCTGTTCCCAGACTGAGGAGTTCTTCCCACTCTTCCACCTCTCCCAGGTTTGTCAGGTTGCAGTCTCTGCCTTGCCAGGTGGCACCGTGCCAGCAAAAGAGGGTGAGGGTTGGGCTGCTTTAAATGAGAATGAGAGGCATGCCGGGTAATGAAGGGAAAGGGGAGTTGTGGGAAAGCAGAGCTGGAGAGGAAGACACGGGATGGAGGAGCTGCAGGGGAGGCAGCACTAAACCTGTCCTGCCGAGTATCCTGCTCAGAAAAAACTTTATTGACTATAGATGACTAGGTGACTGCAACAGCTTTCTCAGGCTGCACTGACTACCACAAACCTTATGTTAGTAAAGCTGTACCATCCTCATCTCTACCAGGAACTTACACCAAGTTGATGCAGTTTTCTTTGCAATTTGTCATCAATTTAAAGGATTAAGTTATGGCAGGAGACTAATAGAGACAGTAATTTTCATTCTGCAAGCACAATACATGACAAGGAAATTTGAAAAAAGCTTGCTGCTACTCAGAATACCACATAATTTTTGCTATCCTTCATATAAAGAACTTCCATACACAGAAACTAATGCTTTCTATAAAAGATTACCTTCTACTCCCTTCACTGCCCACTTCATCAAACACAGAGCCACTTTTTATAATGCCAAAGTTAAATCAAATCAATAACTAAGAGTTTAGAAGTATGTTTACAAGCAAAAGAAAAACAGTAACAAGCCAAGACAATGCATGTGGTTCTCAATTTCAGAAGTCTAGACACTCACTGGGCGCATATGGCAGAGCTGTCCCTGTGTTTTACACCTGCAGGCACACAACTTCTGACTCATTATCTATCCAGCTTTGTCCACACTGCTCAAGGATGTGCTGGTACCTCTAAAGATCTGTAGCTGAAACCAGAACTGTTTCTTGCTGACTGCATTTCTCTAGCTCAAGATGCATTTTATTGCTGTTTTTGTAGACATTTGGAGAGCTGCACTCTTCAAGTATTTCTGACTTGCCTTTATCTTGTCTCTAAGCATTTATAGTTTTTCTCCAGTCAAGTATTCAAAGTTAAATCATTACCTGTATGGCACTGACACTTAAAACACATTGCAGTAACCTGCAAACAGCTGTGAATTACCAACAGCCACAAAGATATGAAGTACACACTTGTATCCTACACAATAAAATGGTTTATCTCAAAAATCATGCCATTGTAAAAATATTTTTAAAAGCATACTGGCAAATAAGGAAGAAAAAGATGCCAGGACAGAGAAACTGAGGAAGAAACACAAAAGGTTCCATTAAGGAATCTTAATAGGAGATACTTTTGTATGAACTATAATCTCATTTAACTTCTGAAGAAACAAATACTAAAGATGCAAGTGCACTGAGCAGTATGAATCAGACAGAAATACAAAGTATGAAGGTGAAGATAGCTACAGGCAATACTCAAGACTTGCTGTTTTCCACTGGTTCTGGTGGAACAATCCATTACACAAGGATGTTAACTGTGGAATTATGCATCCCCAACAACAAAACTGAGATGATCTGCTAGTTGAAGAACAACTTTGAAGAATAAATTTGCTACAGCTGAGAACAAGGAGGAGAAAAAGAACAGCTCCTGCAAAGGGATGAAGAAAGGACCTGCATGTTCTGAGACCATGCATTCTGGAGAAATACCAGCAACACAAAGAAGACAGGGGAGAAAAAGGTAAAGGAAAAAAAAAAACTACTGAGAGAAGATCCAGAACTGAATTTCACAAAAAGGCTTGTCTATGATACTAGAAAAAACTGACATTTATGTGAGCCAACTTGAACAAACAATTTCTTTCACCTTTCCCATCTACCTAATTTTTTAGTATTGAGACCTGAAAAACTGGAAATAAAGACCAATATATTGTTAAGATGAGAAATGCTGAATTTCATGAAAGCACACCTACAGATAAATAAGTTTTTAAACTTTTTGGTTTTCAGTTTTCAAAATGCTTCTGAACAAAATACAGATAACAGGAACATACATCCCTCCTCACTCCAACCCAAATTTCTGCATTCTGTCAGCCTGTGAAGTGCCAAAGGGTTTTACAAATGTTCAAAATTATCGGATATCAATTCTGTAACCTTCAAAACAGATTATAATATTAAAAATAATATTCACATTAATTTTTTTGCTGAAATAACCATCTATTTATGCAGCAGCTTAAAATGTAATTTTAGAAGTAAATCAATCACTAGTATGCCGTTTATAAGCAAGTACCAAAGCAATCAGCACGAAAATGAACCAACAAGCACAACACTTTGATAAGCCCATCAGCAAAGCCATGAAGAATACATACCACATCATTACCTTGAACTTCTGTCTTGTCTTCCTCAGAAGTCATGAAAAAAAAGGGAACTTTCCCCAGATAATGTATCTCAAAAAGGTACCAGTAGCAGGAAATATTTCCTTACTGTAAGTCACTAATGCAGTTTCAAAGTTTCAAAAGTTCACACAAAATGGAATCTAAGTGTCCAGCGTGATGGCTGAAATAAGGGTGTTTGTTAAAAGTTGTCCTGCCAGTGTCCAACAAGACAGGCTTGTAGGCAGCAAGTGTGTGAAGTCTCATGCTGTACTTACAAGCTGGTTTGCAGAGCAGGAACTAGAGTCCTGAAACATACGTATGCCAGCAATATAACCACTCTCTCCTAAGCACACAGAACATCTTATCAGCTCTCCGGGTCCCTTCTCCTTTCTTATAAAAGAGCTGCTTATCAGCTCACGGACCTCTGTGCAAACTGGGAACAATCCAGAAAAGGAGCAAAGTATTGACCTTTAAACAGCTGGGCTGTCTTCAACTGCAGTTTCACAGAAGCTTTAGATTTACAGGTGACTACCAGAGGTGTACGTGCTCACTTTAAGCCATGAGCTCCTACTACCCTCACAGCAACAGCCTGTGCAGTCACAGAACAAACAAACTATTGTCTTCAGTAACAGCCCACACTTGGATTGTCTTAAACCAATAAAGACATTGAAGTTTCCAATGCATTTCCTGTTACAACTTAGATTTCTTACTGGATGCACTACTTGGTACTCTGCAGGATGCATCTGTTTAAAAATTCAGATTCAGGTTTGCTAATTCAAAGACTGGAAGTTGAGTGGGCACATGAACTCTGGCTTTTGAACTGTATCTTACCGTGGGGTGTGCTAAGAACCTGCAGTTCCCTGACTATAATACTAAATAACACATATCAGGAACTGGGTTCATTACTCTTTTCTTCTGTTAGTTTATGCTAAAAAAAAAGTCATCCGCTTCTGTGTCATTTCTTCAGTGTGCAAGGGACACACCCTGGAGCCACATGGAAGGCAGCCCTGTACAGGAGCCAATATGCAGGGTGGGATTTACAAGATGGGATTCACAGCCACATAAAATCTGAATTCAGTACACACAGGTGGATAAAATACAGGCGGATTCTGTGTGAAGAGCTGTTCTCCGTGAAAGTAAAAAGGAGAAGGACCCTGGAAAGGTTTTCAGAACACAAAGCAAAGCAAAGCAATCTATACAGGAAGTAATACTTTCAAAGTACCATACTGTGCAAAGTCTGAAGAATAACTCTTCAAAGGAAGCAGATTTTTTAAAGTGGAAAATCATATATTTCCATCTCGTAATTTTAATTCAAAAATGAATAATTTCTGACTTGCAGATTTTCATCTCCCTTTGTAATACCTCCAACCCAGGCTAAAATTTAGTATTTCACATTTCATTTCGTCCCTACAGTTTCCCTCCTAAAATACTGGTAAATGCTAATGTTTGCAGATGAAATTAGGCCACAATTGATTTAATGAACAGCACACCAAAACTCATTGATATTAATCAGGGTTTACTACAGAGTAATAAGATTACAG
Organism: Edolisoma coerulescens; assembly: GCA_013397115.1. Taxonomy (NCBI): domain Eukaryota; kingdom Metazoa; phylum Chordata; class Aves; order Passeriformes; family Campephagidae; genus Edolisoma; species Edolisoma coerulescens. The sequence continues at coordinate 1,213,711 of VWZW01004136.1, forward strand.
AACTTTTCTTAACCTTAAGATTTTGTCTTTTAAAGATCTGACGGTATAAACTTCCGAGTTTTTTCAGCTGCTAAGTATCCAGCATTGCAAAATTCTGTGCAAAATTAAGGATTAGTTTATGAACTGATTCTATTCTTGAGTTTGTAGAAGGACTCAAAATCTGACAAAATTACAGAGAGTTTCAGAGAAATCTTACAGGAGAAACCCCAAGCATCTGACACTATCTGAAGTGAATGACAGACTAAAAAAAGAAAAATTAACAATAAATTCCAGCAAGTCTCAGCAAAAAGTAAGTTAAATTCACCAAAAGATTTGACAAAAATAACCTTTACTGGCAACTATTTCTTTACCCCTCCATACTCTGTCACAAGTAAAGTTTAATTTAAAAAAAGAAAAACAAACTAACTACTGTCATGCTCCAAATCTTCACAGTGATGTCACTGCATGAATTAAACTCCTTCCAGCCTAGCTGTGAAATGTTTTCACTGCTGACAGTCTTTTAGAGAAAAAAGCCAAGTTACAGGAGTTACTTTTCTTAGCTCTTATTCTATCGTATGACTAATCAGTTTAACATTGCTTAACCAAATAAAAGGCATTTGTGTATCAGTTAAAATGCAAAGCCCAATGCAGAAGTAGACAACCAGCCTCTCAAAACTGCCAAAGGCAAAGTTTAAATCTTCTGTGCCACTGCACCCAATTCTCCATATGGGATCTCCTGGAAAATAAACACTGATTGAGTCTGCCTTATGGAAGGAAAACCAGAGTGGAAAGTCAAGTACAGTGTATCATTCCAGTGGACACACTTCCTGGGCATTTGCTTTGAAATCAGGATAGCAGATTAAAGAAACAGGATGCTGTTCTCAGATTTCTCCAATGAAATATGAACCTAGTGCTGATGCTACACCTATACAAATATAATAAGCTGTCAACAAAGGAGAAGCACAATTGGAAGGTGGAGTAAGAGCTAACTCACAGAACCTGAAGAACTTACTTTTACAAGACTTCTTTCAATGCTTTTCTTACTTTCTACATGCATTGCCCTCTTCGCTGTGCTGGACAACACACAATTAACATGTCATTTTCTGCAACACAACTACATTCCTCAGAGGAAAGCTCTATTCCATCAATTTTTTCTTTTTTTGGAGTGAATATAGTTTTGTATTTACCAGTAGTAGTATCTAATACAACAAATACTTTAAGTATAGAAATAAACAGAAGGAAGGAACCTCATGAAGTTCAACAAGGCCAAGTGCAAGGGCCTGGACATTGGCTGGGGTAATTCAGGAACAGGCTGCCCAGAGAACTGGAGAAATTCCATCACTGTGAGGGTTCAAGGCCAGGTTGGATGGGCTTTGAGAAACTTGGTCTGGTGGAAGGTGTCCCTGACCATGGCAGGGGTCTGGAAACAGATGATCTTTAAGGTCCCTTCCAACACAACCCATTCTATGATTTTATGACAAATATCCCACAGGGTATAGATGGTGCATAGACCTCTCCAAATCTAGGTAAGTGCTGCTGCACTGGGGTCTGAAGTAGATTTTACATACATACAAATAATTGAACTGCCATATTTGGACTGCTATAATTTGACAATACATTTCTTTCTCCCCTCAGCACCACAAGATGTAATCTGTCATGTGGCTGTAATTGTAGTAATGCACATCCTAAGTATTTCTAATAATCTTAAACCTTGCATCGCTCACTTTAAGATGTCACTACTATGTTTCCCATCTTCCCCATACTGTGAACAGATTTCTTATTTGTTCCCTCCCATTAGCTATCTACAATTGTCAGCCGTTCCTCCCCAAACACAAGGCACTTTTCAATTAAATCACTGCAAATCACTTCATAATTTTAAAACTTACCTTGTTCTTTCTTTTGGCTTCCAGTTTCTTACTCATTTTTCTTGCTGGAGACATTATAAAGTGCACTAAGTACACTATGAAGAAAACCAAAACTGTGTTTCTCTTAGAGCCTGTACACTTCTGAAGAAGTGTGGTTAAAAGCAAATCCTCTAACAAAGTTTTTCCTTACTCTTCTAGCAGAAACTGAGGAACAAAGATTTCTTTCACATGAAGGTTTCCTTCAGGCAGTATTTCCAATTTCTCCATTTACATAAAAAAAATTCTTAACTGGTGAAAAGAAGTTAAAACATAACTGCATTCAATAAGTACTTTTAAGACAAGGATATCAAGTAGAACACAGAAGATCACTGGTGGACCTTGCTCCTGCAACGTCACCTTGCTCCCTGGGCACAACTGTATCTCGTGTGCTGGTTTTGGCTGGGGTAGAGCTCATTTCCTTTGCAGTAGCTGGTAGGGAGCTGTGTTTGGGATTTGTGCTGAAAAGTGTTGATAACACAGGGATGTTTTCATTACTGCTGAGCAGGGCTTACACTTTTCTGCCTCCCACCCCACCAATGAGGAGGCTGGAATGCACGAGAAGCTGGGAGGAGCACAGCCAGGAGAGCTGACCTCAAGAGACCACAGGGATATCCCAGACCATATGGACTCATGCTCAGTACACAAAGCTGGGAGAAGGCAGGAGGGGAGGTTCAGAGTGATGGTGTTTGCCTTCCCATGTCCCTGTTCCGCGTGCTGGAGCCCTGCTTTCCCGGAGATGGCTGAACGCCTGCCTGCCCATGGAATGTGGCAAAAGAATTCTCTGGCTTGCTTGCTTGCATGTGCAGCTTTTGCTTTACCTACTGAACTGTCTATGTCTCAACCCACAAGTTTTCCACTTTTACCCTTCCGATTGTCTCCCCCATCCCACCGGGGGGAGTGAGCAAGTGGCTGTGTGGTGCTTAGTTGCCAGCTGGAGTTAAACCTCAACTCTTGGCCATTATAAAATCACGAAGATGGTCTTTAAAACTGGCAAGTGCACTTTGATACAGAGCAGTTACACATTAAATGGTAACTGTTAAAGATCAACCAATGATTTCTTCTCAGCTTTGCTCCAAAACCTTGGCTTCTGCCAAAGATAGTGGAGGCTGTATCAGTGATTCACCAGCCATACATCACTCAACCAGGAAATTCCATCACTGCCAAGTCTAACAAAGGGAATGCAGTCACATATTAACTATTAACTAAAGTCTAATTTCAGAGAATGCTATAAATTGCCTGGGACTCAGGTAGGGTTTTTGACAGAAAACTGAGCAGCAAGGGAACCTGGGTGAGTTTTTTTATAAGCTCCCAAAGGTTTTCTGTTTATTTCTTTCTTTTATGGGGAAAAAAAAAATCATTCTAATCTATGTATTACACAGGAAAAGTATAGCACTGTGAACTTAAAAATGTGAAATTTGTGGCTAAGTGCTCTTTAAGCCTACCACCTTTATTCTTTATAACAAACCTAAGAATCCAGAGATCATATTTTTTTGACTAATGAAAATTTGGTTTGATGAATATTATACAAATTACATATTGAATATAAATATTCAGCATTCAGGAAATTCAGGCCTTCATTGACCTAAATGTTAACACGAGCATTTCTTGTAAGATGAAGACTTCAACTCTGCCCAGTAGTGCAATAGTTTTATATTGACATAACAGTCATTAAGCCAAACTCTGCCTGCCAGCACAGAAATTGGATACAAGCTGCCTGAACGGCCTCTCGTTTTCATACAGTACATACACTGTGTTCATTGTATAGATCACAGTATAGATAGATCCCAGCAGCCACATTCAGACTCTGGGAGCAAGGAGCCATTCAGTTCTCAGTTTCAGTTCAAATGCCCACCCCTCCTCAAGCACACAGGAGTGCAATGTCATGAACCAAAGGACTGCTGGAATGCAGCTCCTGCAGATGTATCAAGCCAATGAGGAGCTTGATTTAAGGTGCTGAAAGACTGAACATTGAATCCAGCTGGGGTTCAGCTACAGCTTACACTTATGCTATTTATGAATTACGAATCAAGTCTGGGTGCTCAAGGCAACACAGTGTGTCAAACACCTCAGTCAAGGTGACCTGCTTGGAGCAGAGTAACACAAAGTAGATCCTACAGTGAAAATCAATCTGTAGACACTGCAGAGCACTAGTAATTACAAATAACAGCTGTACAGCAATGAAGGGGTATAAATGTAAGACAAGATTCAGAAATCCAGTGGCAAAATCCTGATTTCCTAACCATCTGACATTATCATGCCAGATCCTAAGAAGTACAGATGTTAAGAATCTCTCCCCCCCTCTAGAGACATACTTCACTGATGTGATCCAGCTGTGCAGCCTCCTGAGTTCCAGCAAAGGCACGGAGCCTGCACAAGCAGCACGAGTATGGTAGGAACTGAAGTAACTGGTTAAGAACAAGCCCAGGCAGCAAGCAATTCAAGAATGGGAGGAATAACTGTGTCTAGCAAGCCTGTCCCAAAGACAAGTATGAGTTGTCCTCCCTTAACACCGCCAAATCCAGAACTGTTTTACGGGACATGTGACTTGAATTCCACAGGTGCTTGGCTCAGACGATCCCTGCCTTTTTCTCGTTACTGCAAACAATAGCATAACCAGAATAAGGAATTAGGCTGTGTAGGCAGCCTGTAGGATTGTTAAAGGTAGAGTTACTCCTAACAATATATTGCTCTAAAGAAAGCAAATTTATACTTACTAGAACCAGTCTTTCTTCAAACCAGTATTTTTGCTACACATACTACTTCTACCAACAGAACATCATGTGTCCCAAACCAATGGATCCTTATCTCCCAGAACTGTGATTTTCAATCACAAGTTCTTCTCACAATGGCTAACAATGTACAAGGGAATCATGAACTACAGTTTCCAAAGGGAGAGGTTATTGTAAATCACTTTCTCCACAATTGTCACCTCCCTCAAACTCACGCTGCAGCCTCTAGCTCAATTCAGTGTGCACACTGATAAGTCAAGTGCAGTGCCTATGGAGAGAGGCAACCCCACAGATTTCGGGAAAAGCAGTCCATCACCTAATGTTAATTCTAAGACCAACTCTGTCATTCTGCACATATGTTCTTTGAAAAGCAAAGCTTGTCTTAGATCCCAATCCTCCTGTGTAGACGCCACCGTGAAAAATAAAACTTCCCACTGTGGTGCTCACTCAGTTTTAGAAAGGTTTGCTGCATATGTTCTTCATGTCCCAAATAACACACCCCTCTGTTGCTGAAAGCTGTGTCAGTCTTCTCCACCCAATCATTCCTTTAAAATATTTTATCTGGAATCCAAGTCTTCCTCACTCTGGTTTAAAACATAGTTTATAGGATTTAATAAAATGAAACAACTTGGTGTACTTTCTGATAATTATCTTTTGCCTTTCAGTTCATTCCATAATATGCATTATTACATTTTTCATCTCTATATCCTCTGAGTTTCTGTTTAATCCATAACTACTGTACTGCTAGAGCGCTTCTCATTTCAAAAACTTGGTATAAAATTGTGATACCATGCCGATACCTGTAAAATGTGCATTTCTGTGAACTTTACATGCAGCACCTCATCACGCATAGTGAGCATCTTCTCAGCAGAGCACCAGCAAGGGAGTCACAACCTCAGCACCACTGACACAGCTCTGGCCGGATCCGTGCCCTTCCCCAACTTCACACGCAGCCGCTTCCCCACAGCAACTTCAACTTCACCCCCGCCTCCCTCTTCCTCAAACCGCTCCATTTCCCGACATTTCTCTCGGTGTCTC
>VWZW01004136.1:1219440-1331442 GCA_013397115.1 Edolisoma coerulescens
CCCCCCTCACGCACAGCCCCGCACCGCTCCCCGCGGGGCGGCCTCGGCCGCGCTCTGCTCCCACCTGCGCGCCCGCCCGGCGGCCCCGCTCGCCCCTCACCGCCGGCCCAGCTCGGNAGCCTGCAGCCCCTTCCGCGCGGAGAGCGGCCCGGGGAGCGGCACCGGCCGCCTTCCGCCCAAACCGTGAACGGGCGCCTTCGGCAGCCACTGACACGAGCGTTTTGTATGAAACCCATCACAAATTTATTAGAGAATGGCACGGCTGGCTCGAATTAAAGTACGGACCTGTCCAAGAGAACATTACTGTGTTGTCCGAAGAAACAAATTGTTCACCAAATTTTGAAGATCGTATATAAGCATAAGTTTATGCTTCAATTACAGGTTGATTTACCGATGGTTGGCAAAGGGTAGTGCTGCACATCAAAACCGAGTGAAATCCTGGCCCCGCAGAAGTTGGTAGCAGAACTTGAATGGAAACCTCTCCCACCAAATACAAATGTAAATCATGACAGAAAAGTACACTACTAATAGTGGTAATTTTAATAGCAGGCACATGTTCAATAAGACATTCATTGGAAGTATGCTGTAGGTGAATGCGCTTTGTTCACACCGAACAGAAGGTGGCTCTGAGAGCTCCAGAAGAGTTTGCTGCAAGGTCTGGAAACCTGAACTCAAAAATGGGCTGTGGTATTTCAGCGACCACACCGATGTACCTGCTTGCAGATGTACGCATCACTCATGAAATTAAACTTTCAGATATATGAGGTATCACATGTTAGACTAAATACTCGAAAAAAGGAGCCAAGATGTTATCAGTTTGAAGAATTTAATTAATTTTCCATTCCTTCCAAGGAAAAAGGCTTTATTTTCCAGCAGATTATAGTTTATCTGCCTAATCTGGGGTACATTTATTTTATATGCTTCTCTACAGAACTCTAGGTATTTGCAGTTGGTTTGAATGCAGTTCATCATGTCTTTGCTCTGAGCTGTTTCACTTTTCTAATGAATAAACTTTAATTAACCCCAAAAAATTTCAGTCCTGTGGAGTTTTTGGTTTTTTGGGGTTTTTTTTTTGCTTTGCAATATCCATACTGAATTTCCATTTTATTACAAAAGACTAAAACAAATACTCTGATGCTACTTCAGCATCTTTTCTTCTGTCCCATGCAGAACTGCTTATCAGATGTTTACATTAGCCTTATTTTATGCGATGATTACCAGGCACAGTGTTCAGTTTGCATACACAGCAATTTATTTCACCTTGTCAGCTTTGGTTAATAACCAAATATTTTCGAAGTATTCATTTGTCACACCAATCATTTCAAGTAGGTGTTCATCGCATTCCCTATTGCAAATAAAAATAAATCATATAGGTAGGGTACAATATGCTCTCTTAAAATGATGCCTAAAACACTGACACAACTAATGATATCTACTAATGACTAAAACCGGAGGTAAACTAATGAGAGGCATGACATACCAGCTAGACATGCAACATAACAGCCAAGGAGCATCTGCCAATTTGACTTAAGGGTATTTTTTTTTCTTACATTCAGTAATCTAATAATACGGAATATAATCCGTGTTTAGGATGTCAAGTAACTCTTCAGATGTTCATATAGACCATTTTGATACAGCAGCAGAGAGAGCAAAGGCACTCAAAACACTGAATAACATCAGGAGTTGGGGAGTGGAGTGTTTCCCAGCAGAGCTCTGTAAAAAAAAGAGAGAAATTTGATAAACCCGTTCCTAAATAGTTCTCTTTATCGCTATTATAAAAGCATAGAAATTTTCAGAGAAATCTTTTTCTATTCGCCCCTTCTATTATGTAGACACTTCTGATGTGAAAAGATCACGTGCCACATTTATATCAACCGGTGTTTTTCAGTGATAGTCAGGGTCAAAAGTATAAAGCACCTATGTGGTCCCAGTTCTCTTCATTTTTGTTAAGACTATAACATTTATTACATTGCACTTGTGTTCTCCAACATTTATTCAGATGTAGGAAATTTGACAGATTTCAGTTTTCTGTGACATGTATAGGAAGAAACCAGTAGAAACTACATAGAAGAAAAGTTCTTACCACTTGACTGCCGCCTGAGTAAGGTGATTGCTGAAAACAAACAAACAAATACATTTACAGAGGTGTTCCCAGCCAATGGTTTTGAACACAGTTTTTTCCTATGATCAACAAGATTTTAATAGCTTAACCCCAGCATAGTTTTAAGTTGTTCAAGAGGAAAGTTGAACTAATATTAATACAGAATGTTCTCTTCAGACCAAATAGTCCCAAAATTGCTCTACCCACCACCCAGGTTCTTTGTTTACTAAGAAAAGAAGATGGAAGTGCTGTGATGAAAGTATTCTTACCGGTTTCCCAGAGTAAGTGCTTCCCGAGCCAGAGCCACCCTGTGAAATAATTATGAACCATTTCATTTTGTCATACAAGGCTGCAGTGAACAGCATCCAAAGAGCACACAGCAGCTTGAAAATGCCCTGGATATTAGTGGGTCTGGTAGTGATTTTGATTGTACTGCTTTCACTGCACTTTTTCCCCCTATCTTAATTGAATGGTCTAAAGTAAGCACAGCTATGTCCTTTTTATTTCATGAACAGTTTCAGAGGAATGAGTGAAGGCAATGTGTCTTGTCTGAACTACAGAGTTGGAAACTGAAACAATTGCCCTGATATTTAAATACATCATTCTTATTAGAATGGCCTAAGCATGTTCCTATGAGTAAGTAACAGTATATCAAAACTTTGGTATGGGAGGAATAAATACTGCCTCATCCCAAGGTTCAAGTTTGAACAAATTATTCCAATTTTTGTTGGTAATTTTTCTCAGACATTTACCATTGTAACATAATTAAATTTCACCCTCATTATTGTTACCTATCTCAAAGCCCAATATCCCCGTTTCTAATTTGGTTGCAGAATACTGAAAGAAGGATATCCTTACTGGCTTTCCTTGATGACTGCCTCCTGAGGAAGAGGAACCCTGAAAAAAGATACCTGTTTTTGACTCTAAGTCTATTTGTGCTTAAATATTCTTGCTATCTGGAATAAAAGACCACAGAAGAATGAACACTGTTTTGCATCCAGTCATCCAAAAATCCCAGGCAAAACCTTATCTGCAATACAATTATTTGACATCTTTCTGTTATGAGTATTCTTTCAAATGCTGTGTTGGACAATTTAATACAAAATTCTCAAGAAGAAAGAACTGGTTTGTAGTTGTGTTTAATATATGGAATGGAAAAAATAATGAGGTCCAATTAAACAATAATCCACCTGGTATCAGTCTATGGTTACATTTGGGAAAAAAAAGGACCCCACCAACAAAAAAAAGGCAAGTGTTAAGAGTCCTTTATTCTACAGCCCCTACTTGAAGAAAACTCTAATAAGAAAGGTAGTTGAAAATAGAAGTGGATACAGAAAAATTAGATGTTCTGAAAGCATTTTATTCAGTTTCCTGGTGAAGTGGCTCTGCTTACCTGAATGGCATTGCCAGCAGAAAATGTTACAAGCATTAAGTCTTTAAGAAATGCCATCAGGTAGGTACAGAAAATGTCTCACCTTTAGGATTCATGTATTAGAAAATGTAACATTTATGGCCACTTTTTAATAACAAGTACCTCTTCTTTTCTATAAGAGATAAGCTAAAACATTTGTATCTCCTGCCACTGAATGACAAGAGCAAGGTCCAAATTATGTAGTAAAAGTAGTAGTCTGAAATGGTAGAAGTTGAAAATATGCATAGTTTAATGGCAATTATTATTTCCTTTGAAAATAAAAAGTGTTTTCTTCAAAGCAGACAGAAATACTTAAGACAAATGCATCCAAAATCAATGAAAAACTGAGCTCTGGGCACAAAGTGTATGATTATTATGAATTTAAATAGAAATAGCTGTTTGGAAGTTCCTTACACACACACACACACATACACACAAATAAAAATCCAGTGGTCTCATTCTGTGATTGCTAGAAGTTCAGCTACATAGAAAAGTGCTGTCTCAAAACTATGAACTGTGTGAAAATAAATACTGTGTTTGCATTTGTTGAGAGTATCCCAGATAAGTAAATCATGTGACACTCTTTGCATATTAAAGTAATTCTCCGAAAACTGTCTAGTCTATCAGTAACTAGATGTAGTTTTTTTAACAAGAAAAAAAGAAAGGTAAATTTGAATGTTTTGTACTTACTGGTTTACCATGTGGTCTGCCTCCAGAAGGATAGGAGCCCTGTAAGAAGTCAATCAAACTTGTATTAATTGAATGAAACATCTTCTATCACTGTCTTGAGACAATTTCTGCAGTACTTAGGACAAGCATATTTGGGCGTTCTTTGAACAAAAAAAAGTAAATGGGGTACCTAAAATTTACACTGTACTCCACACTACAACAATGGCAATTTGAATCGAGACAGCAGTGTTATGAAATAGAGCCTGGCAACTGTAGTATGTTCAAAGGAATGTTTTACACAGAGCAGTAACTCATTGTAACCAAATCTTTTATTCACCTTACTGAAACAACTTCGATCCATATTGCCTCCACTGTTTAAACTTAATAAAATGGCCAAATTAATGTATCTTTCAGCATCAAGTAACTGACCTGATCTAGAAAGTTAGGAAAGAGTTAGGAGTGATGGGATGGAAAGAGAATATACTCACCTGCCCACCATACTGGCTGCTTCCTGAGGGATAAGATCCCTATTAAAAAAAAAAATCACAGAAAATTAACAGCAGTGCCTTTTTTTTTTTTTTTTGGGCAGAATGAAACTTCACAGGACTTTTGACAGGAGATCTCAGTAATAATCTGGAAAGTATTTTAATCTAAAAAGATGCAGTGAAAGACTTCTGACTTAATGCCTCTAAGTTCCTCCACAGCTGAAACGAATAAATTGGGCAAACAGGCACAAAACACCTGCTAAGACTGTTCTGTTACATAAATAAATGGTTCATAAGTGTCTTACATATGGCTCTATTAAAGAGAAAAAAATAATCGACTTTATTTGTGATTTTTTGCTATGTCAGACGTGTTCAGAGAGCATCATGTGTATTATTGTAAAAACATTGTTATTATTACCAAAGAGGTAGTTTGGGAAAAAACTGATTTGCAGCTGTTAAAAGTCCTCTCCATTCTACATAAGATTATCTTTTTAATAGAGTGATACTGAACTCCAGTGCTTGCCAGTGGAGTAAAAAGAAATTAATTTTTTTAGTATGGTAGAATGAGACATTGCAAACACAGTAATCCTAATGAAAAATAAGCTCCATCTTATGATTTAGTCATCCATTTCATCTGTCAGCTATTTGCACTAGTAACATTTCTGAATCAGTGGCAAACAGTCTGCTTATGGCACATGCTTAACAGGAAGAGACTCGAGTTGAAGATTAGGAGGAATGTAGTATTATTGTCTGAACACCAGAATTTATATTTTTAAAGCAGTATCTATTGGTTTATTTTGTCCCAAATTTTCCAAGTATTTAATGTAAACATTAGGGTTAATTAAAAGGTTAATTAAAAGGGTTAATTAAAATAATCACTTGAGATAAGAGGCATTCTGACGTAAAACAACTAGAATTATGATCTATGGAATTTCTTTAAATGGAAATTTGTTTGTGCTACTCTATTTCAGCTACTGAGAGACAGACCCTCTTTTCGAATATTTATTAAGATTCAAATGACTCTGAAAAACTGTCAGTAATTGCACTGCATGATATTTTTCATTTAATAAATTGCAAGTGGAAAGATCTCGAAAACAAAGAAAAGTAGCTTGCCTGTCCACCATACTGATTGCTTCCAGAATATGAACCCTGTGAAAAGAATGTGAAATTTTTATAAATAATTTTTTTAATAGCATCAAAAATTTTAAATGGCAAAAAAATCCTGGACCTAATATAAACAATACTCATGACACTGATTAACTGGAAGAACTTCACACAGTTATTAATGCAGTGGCAAATGACTAATTATCCACATGTCATACTAGTGGTTTATGCAGCGAGATGAACCCCGTGAATGATTCTTCAGTAATTTTTTAAAGAAAAGAAAGAAAGTACGTAAGAAAGCTTCTATAATTAAAAAGTAAAATTTTGGCTCTTGTATATGGAAGGATATAACTGAAATGTCAAGAGTGATTGAATAAAAGCCCCATGCACTCTCTGGAGTTCTTGTACCTATCTCTGCGACTAAACTGAACTCAATATTTAATGGCTTCTGGGCAAATATGACACCTGAGCCATGTTTATTCCTGAGGAACTAATCTGTGTAAATGTTAGGGACAAACTGCCTACCTGTCCACCATGGTAGTTGGTTCCTGCGAAAGAGCCCTGTGTTCAACAGAAACAGCCATGTTTACCCTGTGTTAACTTCAATGTCACAAGAGGAAAACCAAGAGAACATACTGACCTATTGCAGTGATCAAGTCATTTACACTGATTACTACTGTCCTGATTCATCTTGATCTATATGTCAAGTGATATATATGTGTATATATATAATGTATATCTAAGTGATAATTATTATTATATAATTTCTGTTTATATAAATTCTAATTGATATGTTGTTTTCAGCACTTTTGATTCTCAGAATTGCCATATAGTCCATGAGTTGTGTACTTGGGCATGTCATTTTGCTTGATTACACAGACCAAGAAAGAGTAGTCATCCAAGCAATTTTGACTATGCTGAAAAAACAGGTAACTGGACCATCCTTTGGAGGTAAATTAACTTGATCTCAGCAAAACAGTGAGGGGATTTTGTATGTTTGGGGTTTTTTTGGTTTTTTTTCAGGAATTTACAAAGAAATAGGAAATATACTAATTAGACAGAAAAATGGAAATAGCTTTAATTTTTCCAAATGCGTTGCTCTGCTCCATTCTGAAAGCATTTTGAGCCAAGATTTTAGATCTAAGTTTCAGTAGTTCAATCATACTGTTAATAACTATCATAAGAGCAAGGTCCTAAACCCAACAGGTCTACTATGAGATATTTGGGAAACAGATTCTTAAAAAAGTCCCCGTCCTCTCTTACATACTGAGTAGCTAGTTTTGAATACAATACTATTGTTGCAAGTCACTTAATATTTTTTTGTCTTTAGTAGGTTCAAAATTGCTCATTTTAGCATGATGTGGAAAAAGCTTTCATCATACATAGAACTTCACAGACGGAATTATTTCAAGAAATGTAGTTCCTTGGGAATTGTCCGGTATATGTACATACTATGAGAAATATATAAAGACAAAGAATACTTACTGAACCTCCACCGGGGCACACACACCCACCCTGTACAAAACACAACCAAACTTACTTTCCTGGGTCTATGATTGCAATAGGCCTCTGAATTAGTAAAAACTCACATTCTGCTACTGTAAGAAAATGAACTATAAAACACTGTTCATAAACTTATCAAGCTTCACTTAAAAAGGTGGTTTCTTTCTCTCTCTGCTGCCCCTTTAGGCTAGCTGTGCATTCACTGACCAAATTTTTAAACAGAATCTTCTATTTTCTCATTTAAAATTTACACTAAAAACCTACTCACAAAAGGATGAATAAAAAATTCTGAATAGTAATACAGATTTTATTTTTTCCCCTTGAGGAGACCAGAGCACCTAGAATTTTGCCAGGGAAGTGGTCACGGCACCAAGCCTGTCAGAATTCAAGAAGCATTTGGACAATGCTCTCAGGCACAGGGTGTCATTCTTGGGTGTCCTGCGTAGGGCCAGGAGTTGGCCTCGATGATCCTGATGGATCCCTTCCAACTCAGCATACTCTGTGGTTCTATGGACACATACAGTGCTCTTTAGATGACTTCCAGTGGAGGCCTATTAGGTAACTTCTACTCTGAAAAAACTTAGTAAGAGGTGGCCAGGGGTTCACTATTCAGTGTCTCCACATTCAATCTGGATGAAATGTGTGAAGGGAAAAAGTTCTTGTGAAGGAAAGCTACATGAAGCAATTTGTGAGTATATGACACTAGCAGAACTGAACAGTTCAGAGAAAGAAAAGCATACCTGTCCACCAGACTGTCTGACTCCTGAAGAAAAGCCCTGAAAAAAATGAGTAACCTAATTACTTCTGTGTTACTGGGTAGCATTTTCATCTGTTCTCTGTTGTTCTCAGTCTTTCAAATTGCTTGCATTTAAGCATAACACAAAAAATTGGCTTCTTAAGCCATATGTTGAAGAAACATTTCTATGCTGTGTCACAGGCCCCTGTATCATTTGCTCTTAACATGATGTGAAATACCGGACAGACTCATACTTAGCAATCCTCAGTCAGTCTGGCTTAAAGCTATTCTATCTTAGAATGTTCCTTTTTTGCAAAAAATATGGGTCTGTTTTCCTGATGAACTGTGTACCCAAACTGCAAATACCATGAAAGTAGAAGTTTTACCTGTCCACTATACTGGCTGCTTCCTGAAGAAGCTATACCCTAAAGAAATGAAAAAGCATTTATATTTGTTGCACATTCTTTAACTTATGACCTGTCACAGAAAAACACACTTTTATTTGTCTTCCATGGATTTAAGTGCTACAGGGACACTAACATTTACTTTATAACAATACTGAAATCCACTGGCCTTTACAGTGGCTGCAGTTTAAACAGAGCAATGAAGTTTGAATCAAAGTCAGCTTCAGGCAGGTGTGAGTAGTGCTGCTGCCCTGGACTGTGTGCTCACAGCAGCCTTGTGTGTTTTGCTTATGTGAGTGGGCTGACACAGCAGAAAGTCAGATATTCATCTATTCTTCCTAAACACTGTTTCGCTGTAAGACACCCCTTTAAAATATATTCCGGTTTTCACAAAAAAAAAAAAAAAGGTGAACAATGGAAAAAACAACCCATAAACAGAAAAACAGTTCTCACCTGTCCTCCGTAATGGCTGCCACCAGGGGAAAATGGACCCTGAAGCAAAGGCGCCAATTATTTCTCAAATCAAAAAGCTTCTTTAAGAGCTTTTTAAAGAAACACATTTTTTTTGCCTCTGTTGTGCAATGAAAAATTACAGGAAGATAAACACTCAGCCTATTGCTTTATGTGTCACTCCGTACTAGAGGCTATACCTCTAGGCAGCACTAGGAACTCTATCCATCATCTTTCATTTCGCAGGGGCATGGAACACCTCTTAGCAACTCCTCACCTTCTCCCCTTTTGCTATTTTAAACTGTACTGCTTCTCAGATACCAACTCTGATACTGCATTTTGCTGAAGGAAATGCGGTAGAGGAGGGACAAATCTGCTTCCAGCCACTCCTTACTCTTAGAGCTAAGAAACCTTGACAACAGAAGGGCTGGTTGGAGGGTAGAACAAGATCAGAACTGCATTTAATACATCAGAAGGAGCAGATCTCCATGGTTTTTGTATTGCTTCAGATCATACATCATTAGATACCTATCTATTATCAGATAAACAGAGTTTTCACAAAATATAGAAATAGCAAGTTCTGATTTAGAAACTGTATGTTAGAATAAGAACAGCACATGAAGAGATTCTCACCTGTCCTCCATACTGGCTGCCTCCTGAAGAAGGTGACCCCTGAACAAAAAAGAATTAAATGATCTCTCTATCCATGTCATAGTACTCCTTTAAACCATGTTCCATATGAAGGAGTAGCCAGTTTATTTCACTGCAGAACTGTGAGTGGACTGAACCAGACTGTGCCAAAATGGGTGAGGCTCATCTGCATTTACCATGATGCTTCAGAAATTCCATCTTAAAACCTCTTCTGTGGCTTGGTATCACATATATTTATAACCATTATGTTCTTAGCAACAAATTAGATAAAAAATGGACAGAAACCCCCAAACCAAACCCCAATCTCCTTAAAATGTTCTTTTACAGAGAGAACTACCAAATCTCTTTGATAAAGTAGCCAGGGAAGAATACAAGGAAATACACTACAAGGGAAAAATATTCACCTGTCCACCATATTGGCTGCCTCCTGAGGAAGGTGAACCCTGAAAATAAACAAAAAGTGGAAACTGAAACTTTTTTACACCTATTTCACAGACTTATAGAATCATTTCATGAGGCTTTAAAAATTCTGGTTAGCTTCATTAAGTACTGATTTATTTCAGAGAGACACGATGTCTAATCCTGCAAATTTCAGGAGTCAATTGAGTCAACCATGTATTTCACATTCTTTTTTTTCTTAGTCTTAGATAATGATCTTCATCTGACCTTGTTTAATCACAGTAGCATCCGAACTCTACAGAGTAAGATTGACTGAAAAGATTTAGATTAAATTAAAGCTAAGATAGACAGTCAGGTGGACAATAAATAAACTACAAAAATTGGGACTATTAATGCTTACTTGTCCACCATACTGCCTGCCTCCATAAGAAGATGAGTCCTGGAAAAAAATTGATAATTAGTTATTTCTTAATATCCAATTAATGGAAAGAAGTAGCAAAGACATCTATATTTTGTTATTTGAATGTTTGTGTGTAATCATTCCAGAATAAACTCTGTGATTTTTGTCTTTCTTGAATTCACAATATTACTACAGAGTATAGACCACTGACAATTTTCTTGATACATTAAATTGAGGTCCTTAATATGAGTCAAATATTTATAAAACAAATATATAATATAAAATATTAAAAGTACGAGCTTACGTGTCCTCCATACTGGCTAGCTCCAGAGGAATATGAATCCTGTAAAGAATACCAGTGAGTGAATTACCTGCAGTAGGATTTCCTTAAATCAAAACGTGACTCTGCCAGGACAACAGGAGCAAGAGAGCAAGGTAAGAGTGAAGACAGGTGAGAAGGACTTTCAGAATGCTTTAATAACTAGAATTTAAGTTGAGCAAGGCAAGTTGGGAAAATACCTGAGATCCTTAGCAAGGGTAGAAGGCAAAAATATAGTGCCTTGTTTGTGTGACGCATTGGAAAGGCTAAAGTGGCATTCTTTCCAGGTCTTTCTCTGCTCATTTCTGGAGAATGGCATATTTTTTTATTTGGAAAGCTGAATGCTGGGCCAGAGCTAGCAGTAAAATATTGGCTACCTAACAGGAGTCTGAAAACCAAACTAAGAAAATTTACTGAAACCTCATACAACAGCAAGTCTCTTTAAAGAGGGGAGATTAGATTTGCTTTTCTTCATAGTGGAATTAGATGAAGTAGGAATAAAAGATGATGCATTTTGATTCATTCTTTCCCCACGCGTATTTTTTTTTGCGAGCTTCATTTTGCAAGTTTCCCAAAACAAGGGCAGTATTTGCTAAAAAACCTGTTGTTCTAATTTTTAGTCCACATCTAATCCAGTGATGAATTTCGTTTTCTGAGCTTTTGCTCTTTTTACCCAGTTCCCATATAAAAACTGAATTTAATTGAGTGAATGAATAACCATCATTTTCAGAAGGGGCAAACTGGCTCTCCTTTTGGCACGAGTGCTTACTTGGCTATTGTACTGGCTGCCTCGAGAAGAAGATGAGTCCTGGGGAAAAAAAACAAACACCAAAACAACCAGTTATTTTGGTCTGAAAGAAGTATTTTAAAGCAAAACTTCTCGAAAGATAGCAGTACATAAATACTAACACTAAACTTTCTTGCAGTAAATGATCTAAGAGGAACACAATCACATAAATCCATGTCCTTGGGGGATATTTTTACATAATTCCAAGGAAGTCAATGGAATTGACTCCCAAAGTAAATATTTATACATGTATTTGTGACAATATTTTTCATTGTAAGAATTCTCTTTGAATGAAAATTATTTCAAATGGAAAGAGAAAGTGGGAGTGCTGCATGAATGTCCTGTGGATATTTTTTAGTTACAATTAAAAAGAATGTCCTGTGTGTATTTTTAATTGTAACTAAAGTAGGTTATTTTCACAAGTGTATGACTTCTATTAGGGGCTGAATCTTTTTATCCTCCCTAGCCATTATATTGATAGAGCAAACAGAGGACAAACTTAAAAGCTGATGAACATTGCTTACATTTGCAGAGGAATCACTTCTGACTAAAGTAGGGGATCCACCCTATAAAGGAAAATGAAAAGAAAAATTAGCCTTTGCCTTTGATCAGAAACTAGAAATGAAACAAAACCTTAGAATGTCTGTTCTATGGCATTTCAAAGGAAGAATATCACAGCCTGAAATTAGCTACACTTATACTTACTTTTATCAATTTGCCAAGAGAGAAAATAGCCTTTTTTTGGCCCAGAAGGTCATAAATCATGAAGTATCATATTGTATCTACCCATAACTCATTGCCTCAGAAATAGGAGTGTTACCCAAGGTGCAGGAATGTCCTTTACATGCTACATGTTGATTGACCACATATGATTTGCTTTGGAAAGCAGGGATTACACTATTTCATAGTCCTTAAATAATTTCATATGGACTTAAAAGCACAAGTGAGAAGTAACTCAGTTTCAGTTTTTGTTTTAAATTTGGTAAACATTGATTTTTGATACAAATTTTTGACTTGGTATTATTTTAGCTTCCTTTCATGATAGATCTTTTGTCAATTAATTCTGTTATTTAATGCAGTCTTTTGAGGTTTTTTGAGAGGAGATACACATCTCTGTAAATACTGTGTGGTAACTGGCATCACTGCTCAGAGAATGCAACTCACTGCCAACTTTGGGGCTTCCTGGCTTTTATCAGAAATAATGTGGCCAGCAGCACTAGGGAAGTGATTGTCCCCCTACACTGAGGGGGGGCTGATGAGGCTGCCACCTTGAATCCTCTGTTCACTTTTGGGCCCCTCCCTACAAGAAGGACATTGAGGTGTTGGATTGTGTCCAAAAAGGGCAACGGAGCTGGTGAAGGGTCTGTAGCACAAGCTTTGTGAGGAGCAGCTGAAGGTGCTGGGGTTGTTTAGCCTGGACAAAAGGAGGCTCACGGGGGACCTTATTGCTCTCCACAACTCCCTGAAAGGAGCTGTAGCCAAGTGGGGGTTGGTCCCTTCTTTCAAGTAAGAAGCAATAAAACAAGAGGAAATGGCCTCAAGCTGCTCCAGGGGAGGCTTAGATTGGATTTTAGGATACAATTTCTTCACTGAAAGGATTGTCAAGCACTGAACAGGCTGCTGGGGAAGGGGCTGAGTCACCATCCCCAGAGGTGTTTAAAAGACATGTACATGTGGCACATGTGGCACTTAGGGACATGGTTTAGTGGTGACCTTGGCAGTGCTAGGTTAATGGTTGGACTTGAGGCATTTTCCAACCTAAATGATTCAATGATTCTGTAACTCTGAATCTTGGCATGATGAGAAATAACTCCTACCATATCAGAAACATCTAAGTCACCAAAGGAACTATGAATATAAAATTAAGAGTACATTCAAATAAGTAAGTTGGAAAAAAATAGGATCTCACATAATTTTCCCATTAAATAGTTCAGTAAAAAAAAATGTATAATGAGCAAGTAGCACTTACAGAACTTCCCCCAGAACAATCACATCCGCCCTGTAAAGAACGCAGAAATTATTTAAGATATCAAGAGCACATGACTGAAATGGATTCTAGTTACAACTCAAATTACTTCTACCATCCCAGGCACGCAAACCATAAAGCTACATTCTTAACTGCCCAGCTTCTAGAACTGAGTCTATTTCATCCAATGCTACTATTTCTGCAGTTATTGTTCTGAAGGGGAACAAACTGCTAATTTTTTTATCTTCAAATTTTCCTACTTACAATTTTTATGATGTTAAAAACATTACTCATGAAAAGGATGAATAAAAAATTCTGAGTAGCACTACAAAAAGCAATTTCTTTTTCCTCACCAGGCCAGAGCACGTAGAGTACATGCAGTACTGTTTCATATTACAGATGATACAGAAAACAGGGGATTTCTACTTTGATAGAACTAACTGAGAGGTGGCCAGGAGTTCACTGTCTCACTTTCTACTTTCCATATGCATGAAATTTCATTAGCACCAAAGCAGGTACAGAAGCTCAGATGCCTGTGCCAAACAGGTACTACTGGCTACTCTGGCTTGCAGGATGTCCAAATGACACGGCAAAAGGAAATAATGTGTTGCTGAGGCTTTGGGCAAAAAGGACAGTGGTGAAGGAAAACAGTTCTTGTGAAGGAAAGATAAGAGAAGTAAATTTGAGTTCCTGACACTAGCCCTGCTGAAGACTGTGGAGAAAGAAAATCATACCTGTCCACCAGACTGGCTGCCTCCTGAGGAAGGTGAACCCTGTAAACGTTACATTCTCACTTAAAAATTTTTCTTTGACACATGCATTTAAATCTGAAGTATTGTCTTTTACTCCTTTAACTATGTTTCAAAAGATCTATCAGGTTGAGAATGTAATTTTTTCTATAGAAACATTAATAAGAATGAAATAAACCACAGAGTAGTCTGGAAACTTAGGTATTACCAATCTGGTAATATTTTCTTGAAATAAGTACATTGGGGGCAAAACCCCCTCACAATAACAGCAAAGAAGAAAAATTTCCCACCTGCCCACCATACTGGCTGCTTCCAGATGAAGATGAGTCCTGAAAAAAATAAAAATCACTTACTTTATATTTGAAATATATAAATTAATACCAAATATTTATTACTTTCATTTTTCCTGGTGTTAAAACATCAGTTAATACATGAATTGTATTTTGACTACTCTGCTTGCATTTGGAGTTTTACATGGAGATACGTAAGGAAGAATGAATCAATCTTGTTCACAGATTAAAAATTGCTATAACACAATATGAGACCTCAAACTTTTGTATGACAGATACTTGAGGTCAAAAATAAAAATCTTTAGTATTTACCTGTCCACTGGAGTAGCTACCACTTTGAGAAGATGACCCCTGCAAAAAGCAGACCCAATTTATTTTTGTTTGAAATGGCTTCTGGAGAGCAAGACTCTTGTACACACACAATTTTTAATTTTTTTATTCAAACAGTTTGCAATTTGATTTCACAAGACATGATGCGAGATGTCATGAGAAATTCTAGAAATAAATGGTTTGGTGTAATATACTCATTTGGATAATTTTTAAATAGTACAGCCATTTTGGAAGGGAACTGCAAATAATAAATAAAATAGATGCTTACATGTCCACCTGACTGGCTGCCTCCTGGGGAATAAAAATCCTGGAAAAATGTATTGAAATTACATGAAAAAACCAAACCCCAAAAACTGGAAAGATCAGAGTGGAAGATAAACACTCCTTGTTGCTTCTCCACAGTCCTTATTTTTCTGTCATGGATTGTTCAAGAAAAACAAAAAAAATCTGCTATCTTTCTTTATAAAACAGCACATGCCCCTTCATGACTATTGATAATTGCTCTTTTGGTGGAAGATATTCTCTAGGATACAACAACTGAAAGAGTTACATTTTTAACAAAATAATTTTTCAGTCTGTGTCATTAGAATAAATGCAATATGTGCCATGTAAAAATGATAGGAAAATGGAAGCCTTCATAAGTAAGTCATACAGCACAACAAAGCAAAGGGGTGCATTTAGAGTAAGTGCTGGACAAATTATGGTATTGAAGCCCTTTGCAGTAAAGCAATGGTTTAAAAGGACTTGAACAACTAAATCCTGCTATCGCATTTGTGATGCAAGTCTGAGATTCCAGAGCACACCTCGGCATCAGTTGGGATTTCTAGCAGAACTTTAACTCTTTAGCCATATCCTCATTCCCTCTGAGCTTGAGGACTTTCTGTCCCACACTGGAAGCTGCCCCAGGGTTTCCACACAAGATGTAATTTAGGTGCTGGCAGTTGCCAGGCACTGTGGCCGGCACCTGGCAGTACAGAAGGAAGGAGGGCTTACCCGTTCACTCTGATGGCCACCAGTTGGCAAGGCAGAATCCTAAAAAAAATCAGAATCTGGTTATTGCCATGGCAAATATTACTCTTTCTTTCTAAGCAAGGGTGGAAGGCAAAGGAAAGTACTGCTTGTGGGAAGGTTGAAGATGTAGGCTGTAGGATAAGCAGTCTACAAGTTCTTTCTCTGCTCATTTCTGGAGAATGGCATTTCTTTATTTTGAAAGCTGAATCCTGATATAGTGAAATAAAGGAATGAGATCACATCTCAATCTATTTTATTTCCTCCAGAATGTTTCAGGAGAAAACATCAGCATTTGCAAATCTGTCTTGATTTTTTTAAGACCAAGATGTGGTACACATCTGTTCTTACACCTTAGTTTCTTTCAGAAGGCTTTTTGGGTCCTCTGTAGTATCATATTTTAGCTTTCCTGAATATCCATAAGAAGATTTTGATACAGAAACTGCTTTGAAGCTATTGACACAGTATACTTGTGACTAAAGTGCATGGCTGAATTTATAATTATTTGCAGAGAGCAATTTCCTACTAATGAGAACCCTGGAAAACACTTTAAAATTGTAAAGTTTTACAAACAGCTTCAGCAGAATTAATAGGAAATATACTTTAGTCAGGAGAAAAGGCATCTTCTTAAGAAAAGCAGGCAGTTTTTACCACACTATATGAAAACAGACCATTCCTATGCAATATATAGATGAAGGAACTTGAATCTTACATATCTGGCATTGGAAAAACAAACGAAGTGTAGTGCAAATTGGGGATGGAAAGAGGGAAGTACTCATATACTAATATTGAGTTTTGATGGAAATTGTGAAATAAAAAGAGCTTCCTTTGTAATTGCTACTTCTAAGAACAAATTCAAAGCCAGTTTGATGGTTAGAAGTTGGAACTGTTGTAACTGCAGTTTTAATTTATGAAGCCCTTATCACACATAGCACAATCATGTGAGATCAGATAAGGTAAAGGTCCATGTAAGCACCTAGATACTTTAAAAGGTAGTGAATTGTGACATTGATATTGTTGAGAAGAAATGCTTACACTATCTTCAGTTTCACTGCCTCCCATGGAAGGTGAATCCTGCAAAATGATGAAAAAACATTTATTTTTGTATAAACAGGATTCTTGCATGTTCTTAATTGTGGAGAATATAAAACAGGAGAATAAAACTAACTAACCGCTTAGAATCTCCAATTTTACCTAAACTAGGGAATGTGCAAAAAAAGAAAAAATATGTAACTTTACCTGTTGCTTAAGCAGAAGAGGCTGGAAAAACCCCCTCCTTCCAAACATGCATTTTTATAAGGAAAAATTTTTCGATGAAGTTAATTTGCAAAGTTATCATTCTTTATATTCAAAAATCCCATTATTTAAACTTTCAACAGCTTCTGCATAAGTAAGGTGTGTAAAGTAAATGCACAAAATATTTTCCTTTTAAATTAGGAAATGTTATGCTAACGCATAAACAATAAGGTAGTTAAAGCATTGAACAGTCACAGGGCACAGCTGAAACAGCATACATAGTGCATCATGTTCTCTACATTATGGAAACATTTTTTCTGTTACAAAAGTAAAGAGAAACAGAAGTTAAAATAGCATTTTCGTGGTCATGGTCACTTAAAAATAACTGAAACATAGAACCCAGTACACATAAGAACCAACACATCAGGCTTAAGCTTTTGATGTAGGAGACAAATAATGTTTACCTGGCCATAAGTGTCAGAACCACTATATGCGGGAGATCCACCCTGTTCAGAAAACAGAAATAATTTTCATATTGCAAACAGACTTTTTTTTTTGGATGCTTACTGTAGGGATCTCCTTCTGTTAGATTTAAAAAATATGATTATTTACTTAGTTATCAGAATGCTTAAGCAACTCAGAGTTATGTCCCTGTAAAACACCAATGGGTCATATTTTTTAACTCAAATTCTAATTCTGCTTTTGAAGAGACCTTCATCTTGCAGGTAGTTCAAAGCTAGCACTGTTGAGAAGAATAAACCTTAAAGGTTGGAGGCACCCTACCTTTTACTCTCCTATAAACTTTCCACTTAGTTATCAGTATATACAAATTTACTCATTCCTCAAAGAAAACACCACTTTCATTAGAATGTAGTGAGAGCCAAGATACAGATATAGCTGTATATTTACTTCCCACAGGGTATTGGCCCTCAGCAACCTTTACACAAAAAGGAAAAAAAAAGAGCATTTACCTGACCATAGGATTCACTGCTGCCATCATAAGAAGAAGATCCTCCCTGCACAGAAAATAAAAAAAAGCTGATTAATTTGATTCTCCCAAGAAAGTGGTTTCCATCTTTCAAGGACAGAATAGGAGTGAAAATAAGTCTGTTATTTCTACAAACAAGGAAGAACATCTACCTGTCCATAAGATCCACCAGGATAGAAGGAAGGCCCTCCCTGCAGAGAAAACGTAGAAATTTACTGTTTGGTAGTTGGATGTTCCCTCAAGGTATGTGTTAGACTGCTCCTGTGCAGGCACAGGGACCAGAATATTTACCTGGTTCCCGGAGTAAGAACTGTGGGAAGAGCCTGGGCCACCCTGAAAGAAAAGCACAGACCAGCTATTTTCTTGCAGATGAGAGTTTAAATACCTGCATATCTGGTTCTCACTTTACCCTTTCTCCCAATTTTGAGCTAATTTTTATGTGCCTAAGTAAAACTCAAAGACCATCATTGTTGAAGTGGAAGAAATCTGTCAGCAATTTTCTTAGCCTGCTGGAACTGGAATTCTGCAAAGAAACTGCAGAGACCATTCTGTTCTCTGTGAAGCTGCACACCACCAGGTTACATCAGGGTTAATTTAAGGCTTCTGCTCTAAGGGATAACAGTCAGGTCTGTAATTACAGTATGTCACAGCACCCACAATATTGGGAGTGGAGGAACCAGGAGGATGGGAGTCTGTATTATCCTGGTGAGGGAGGAAGAACTACTACCTGTCCATAGGATCCTCCAGGATAGAAGAAGGGCCCTCCCTGTGCACAAGACAGAATGGGTTACTGGTTTATATCTGGCTACTCCTTCAGGGAAGGTTTTAGATGGAGTTTGTGAATAGGGCATTTTATCTGAATGTTTACCTGGTTACCAGAATATGTGCTGCGTGAAGAACCTGGGGCTCCCTGAAATGAAAACACAGACTAGCTATTTTCTTGCAAACAGGATGGTGGAAATACCAATGTATCTGAATCTTACTCTAGCCAATACTGTTAAATAAGAAGGGACTTTTTATCACTATTTTTTTAATTAGATGAAAGATCATTCCATGGAAGTTATAAGCACAATTTAGTCTTTTTCTCTGACAGATTTCATGTTGTAAGGTACAAACAGCTGATACAGTTCCTAGGTGCCATGATAGACTCAACTCTTGGGTGTTATATTTCACAACAGCCACTACACAGGGAATATAAGAATGAAGATAAAAGTCTGTGATCTCTACAAAAAAGAAAGAGCACCTACCTGTCCGTAAGATCCACCAGGATAGAAGGAAGGCCCTCCCTGCAGAGAAAACAGAAATTTACTGTTTGGTAGTTGGATGTTCCCTCAAGGTATGTGTTAGACTGCTCCTGTGCAGGCACAGGGACCAGAATATTTACCTGGTTCCCGGAGTAAGAACTGTGGGAAGAGCCTGGGCCACCCTGAAAGAAAAGCACAGACCAGCTATTTTCTTGCAGATGAGAGTTTAAATACCTGCATATCTGGTTCTCACTTTACCCTTTCTCCCAATTTTGAGCTAATTTTTATGTGCCTAAGTAAAACTCAAAGACCATCATTGTTGAAGTGGAAGAAATCTGTCAGCAATTTTCTTAGCCTGCTGGAACTGGAATTCTGCAAAGAAACTGCAGAGACCATTCTGTTCTCTGTGAAGCTGCACACCACCAGGTTACATCAGGGTTAATTTAAGGCTTCTGCTCTAAGGGATAACAGTCAGGTCTGTAATTACAGTATGTCACAGCACCCACAATATTGGGAGTGGAGGAACCAGGAGGATGGGAGTCTGTATTATCCTGGTGAGGGAGGAAGAACTACTACCTGTCCATAGGATCCTCCAGGATAGAAGAAGGGCCCTCCCTGTGCACAAGACAGAATGGGTTACTGGTTTATATCTGGCTACTCCTTCAGGGAAGGTTTTAGATGGAGTTTGTGAATAGGGCATTTTATCTGAATGTTTACCTGGTTACCAGAATATGTGCTGTATGAAGAACCTGGGGCTCCCTGAAATGAAAACACAGACTAGCTATTTTCTTGCAAAGAGACATTTACATAAATGAGTCCATTCTGAAGTTATATTCCTTCAAATAAAACATTACAGTAACCATTAAAAGAGAATGCTGATTGGTACTTTTTGTTAGAGAAAAGGAAACCTTTAGCAGTTATTTCCTGTTCAGGTTAAAACATCTGAAAGTAGTACTAACATTTAATTTTACTCTTTCTAATCACAGAATCCTATGTCATGCCTTGCAGACTCTATGTTGTTATAGATGATCATGACCTTCATGGTCTTTTTAAAAACTGCCAGAATACTGAACTTCCAAAGTGTAATAAGTATTTAGGAGAACATATTTTTCAGCTCTCCACTTCAAGGAGAAGACTATTTACCAGTACATGACATTCACTATTGCCGTCGCTTCCCCTCATATACAAAACAGTGAAAGTATTCTATGGTTAGACTCCGTCCTCCAAGACTATTTGTAGACTAAGATCTTGCCTTTAAATGAAGCTTGGAGAAAAAGCAGAATAATTGCAGTGTGAGGAATTTGGTGATCCACATAAGTACAACCATTTTATCGTCTGAAACAAGGTGGTTTAAATATATATAGCTTTGACTCTTAATTTTTAATATTTTCCAGGTTTGAAGAGACTTCCTTGTAACTCATAGCTTTTAAATCTGGAAGAAAGCTTTTTGCAAGAATTTTTCTCCTGTGCTGAAGAATCTTCAAGGAATCGCAGAATCACAGAATAAGCTGAGTTGGAAGGCACCCAAGAGGATTATCGGGTCAAACTCCTGGCCCTGCACAGGACCAGCCCCAAGAGTCACTCCATGTGCCTGAGAGCATTGTCCAAATTCTTCTTGAATTCTGTCAGCCTTGGTGCTATGACCACTTCCCTAGGAAGCAGATGACTCTCTCTTTTATGAATGATTTATGAGTAGTAGTTTATTTGTACATATACATCTACCTACACCTTGCTTTTTTGTTGTTATTAGAATGTAACCTATGATGGCCAGTCTGTTTACATGCTGCTGTAAGCACTGTAGCTGCCATGTGTAGAGGCACCTGGACAGAAAATGAAGGTAAGTCCATGAAAGCAAAGATCAAGTCTACTGCTACATAATTTATCACAAAGTAATTTGATCGGTTGGTATGATTCCAAAATTGGAAAACAAGTCGCTTGTGTATCAAAGTTGACACATCTGCATTTGAGAACTGGCTTTCTAATCTGTCCAATTTTGATGTTTTATTTTCTTCATGTTGAAAATTGTTATTGATAGCAACTAAATACAATCTCCTCTCCTCAACCAAGCTGTGCTAGATTTCTGTTAAAAACTGTCTTTTTTTTGCAACAATTTAAGCATGCAAGGAAAAATGTTTATTAGAATAAAAAAACTTGCATAAAGATCTCCACCTTTTTCCTTATAAATAGATTTTTTTATACAATCATGCAACAAATAAAAAGGTTTTTCCTCAATGAAGTTTCAGTATTATTTATTTTAATAGACTAGTTTATATTTTAAAGCATGTAGGTCATGATTTCTGCTTAGCCTCAGGTAGATGAAAGAGGTGGTATTGTACCTGACCAAAATTACTGTTGCTATATTTTAAGTTAATGAAATTAAGTTCAGAAAGCAGTAACTTCTTTATACAGTTAGTTTGCTTAAGTAGCATGGATTTTTTAATAGAAAGAATAATCCACAAAATGCTTCTTGTTGAAATTGAAAACTAAAAAAATACTGCACCATTCAAATGGGTTTATGTAAATACAGCTTCAATAAAAGGTTCAGGAATATGTATCCTGATAGAAGAGAGGTGACTTTAAAATCCAAGGTGACTTTAAAAGCCAGAAGCCTGGTAAAGCTAGTCTGTAATACCTACATAAGCACATTCCTTGGCCTTTTTCCTGGCACAGAGGCATTGCCTAAGAGAAAAGTTTATCCAGTGCTACTGACAACGAAATTTCAATGTTTCTCTTTAGGGGAAAGAACAGTTTAAATGTTTGTTTGAGAGATAATATTTTGAAATATTTACCAAATTTTGATATTTTTTAGTCACAGTATTTTATTGCACCAGTGAGAAAGACAAGGAAACTAAGCTGGATGCAACTAAATACTGTGGTTACTACAAGGTATATTGACTGGTTTTTGAAAGTAATGAATAATTAGTACATAATGGTCAAGTGAGAGAGCATCTGGATCACCAAGCATAGTTACAGAAAATTAGTGGCCAAATGGTAATTATGCAATTAAGTGGAACTCATTCTTTCATTTAATTGTATATAGTTCTACCCATACTAAGGAAATTACCATTAATGTTTGGTGTTAACCAAGTGTCCACATTTACAAGGTGATTAATTCAAAATACTCCATTATGTAGAAGGCAGTATAAAGTCAGAAGAATATTTACCTGTCTATGACCACTGCTTCCATCGGGACAAATGCAACCACCCTACAAATTAAAAAAAAAAGGAAACAATTATTGCTTTGTGGAAATTTAAAATAAAATCTTATTTCAGATGCAAAACTGTTCAGGGGAAGAAACTCTGTGGGACTAGAGAGTGGGTGCCCTTTCCTGTACCTATAACAAGTGAGGGGACAGGACAGATGTGTACAGCTAATGTTTGCTTTGGAAGCCAGACTGGTAGTGCATCTCTCAGTGCCATGTCTCTATGACAGATGCCTCAGCAAGAGAGAAGTATCAGGGTAGTCAGGAGCATCACCATTGTGCTATCACCAATAAAACACATGTTATATTGAAACAATGCTAAAAAGTGATTTCAGAGAGCCATTTCTGAAAAATTTAATGTGAATAGAGTGACTTCATTTATAAATTAATGGATAACATCACCAATCTTCTACATAAGATTACTTAAACTCTGACTCCTGAATTTAATTAGTTTAATTACTAGGAAGCTATCTGAACAAAACTAGTTAAAAATAAAAAAAATCCTGACCTGATTACTTGATCCACTGGTTGCAATAAATGACCCACCCTGTGAAGAAAACCATTATATTTTATTAAAGCATTTTATTAGAATCTAAAGTATAAAATTATGTGGTGAGGAACTCTATTATGAATTGTATTACTTCCCTGCACCAACAGGTGAAATTATCAAATTATTGTGAAATTATTTTGAAAATATTGAATTACTGTGAAAACATAAATTAGGATGAAACCTAATGAAGACTTGATACAATTCACAGGGAATGGGCATTAGGGAAACTAATTAAGAAAACTGTTACCTTCCAGAGCTCAGAGATCTGTCTGCACTATTGAATTATACTTCAAACTCTGAGACAGAGGACTGTGCTAATGTTAATCTAGATAATGCTGGGTGTAGCAGGATTTCAGATCCCTGGGAAGCTGACAGGTACCAATACAAGATAAGATACTAAAAAACCAGAACAAGGTCCCACTCTGGATCTGTTAAATTTCTCACAATTCTCTAACATATACACCTCTGCAGCAGTGCATAATCCTACAGAACATGAAAGATGGACCTACTTTTGTAACAGAAGTACATAATCCCTAACATGTACCTTCTTATCAAATATATGAAACAATTACACATATGGCCATTACCATCACTACAGCATGAATGGTTCTAAAAAAAGAATCTGAAACTATATAGTTTGTGTTTTTCAAATTAATTTTACAAAATGTTATGTAAAGAAACACCTGCAATTCTTACCTGCTTAGTAGGTAGAACAGAAGGTGAAGGAACAGAAGAAATTGTGTATTCTGGGCCCAATATCACTATTTACAACTGTGCAAAATTATAACATTATAGGGAAAATGCTGTCAAATCAAAATGGCATCCTGCAGCACAGAAAAATTACTGGAACCTAACTTTCAAAATGAGATATAATTTATCAGAAAGCTCCTTGATATCATTCAGTTGACACTGTTATTACCTGGATGTCAGAGTGGCTGCTGTTTGAAGGAGAAGATGCATTCTGTGAAGAAACAAAAAATGACACATTTATCTGTAAGGGTAAGAAAATAAAATACATAGGTCTATTAGGAAGGAACGACATAACCCTAAACAGAGTTAATTCTCTTTTGTGGACACTAGATCCTTCTTCTTTTTTGTAGGTAATACACAAGGAGCTATAAGCTTACCCCTACCAGCAGTAGTTCAGAAAAAGTGACAAGAATGGTTTACCTGCACATCATAGTCTCTTCTGCTTAAAACACGTGATGTGTCCTGTAAAAAACAATGACATTTACTATTAGGAGATGAAAATTCTATGATCCATGATAGGTCATTTTTTCTTTCCATATTATTTGTTCGTAACAGGTGCAGACCCATTATTGTGTACATTGACTAGGTATGCACTATTATAAAATAAAAGGCTATTTGCACATAATTTTTTTGGCTACTACTGAGTCTGACTTGCAACTATACTATACACATATCTGTATCTCCTACACAACTGCTGAGCACAATAAGTGAGCAAATATTTTTATTCCTTACTCATTATTCTATCTTTCTTCAGCTAAAATGTTAGCTGTCCTTTGTTTGTAAGGTACTAATTTAATTTTAACTTTAGCTTGGACCAACTCTGTGTGTGCTTAATGAAGAACAAGAATTTGAGCTGCCCTATACTTCAAAGCATGATTTTCATATCTTTTTTTTTATATATATACTTTCTTTAAAGAAATTCACCCAAAGAGAAAATATCCAAGTAATTTTATTTTACTTTCCTCTTATGTAGGAGAATATCAACTAGTACAAACAAAATTAGGGAAAAATTAGGTATAATTAAGACAGATTAGGTATAGGTAGGACCAAAATCCCACAAGCAGGCAAAAAGTAAAAGAAAAAAAGTATTACTTACTCGGGCAACAAGAACTTTCTTCTTTGCACAACCAGAACGCTGTAAGGAAGCCACAAGCCTGTTATTACTTTATAGGTGTAGTCATCTATATGAAATACTTTAGCAAAAATCTACTACATGTCAAGGTGGTGTTTGGAAAAGGAAAATGTCGAGAGATTTAATTTCATTAGCAGTAAGAGTCTTAAAAAGCATATTCTTTGTCTGTTTTCACTTTATCTCTTTCTACAGAAGTTCGTGCTTAGGGGAGTCTCCCTCAGCTGAACCACTGTAGGTTAGAGAACAATCTGTACAAGGATTCTTTCTCGTTGTTTTTGTTTTTTTATTTTAGCATTCCCCATCCTTCTTTGTGAGAAAGTTTAGAAGCAAACTCTTTTACAATGAAGTCCAGCAATACAGACTGGACAGGGATAACCAAGGGAATACTAACATCTTTCATGAACAAAGGAGGAAGTGATGATGCTCCTAAACAGGGCTTGCTGATGAAGGGTTTTGTTTTAGAACATTTAGAATGGAACCTAGTGCAATGCATTCAAGGTAAGTACAAGCCAAAACAAAAGATGTTTTCAGAAGGCCTCTGTACTTTCTAGAATATGTTTGGTGCAGTACTTAAGTACTACAGAGGAAAAATAGGGAAAATAATGAAGCAGAATAGTGAATGGCTGAGAACTGAAAAGGCAAGTAGCTGATGACAGAAGGTTACTCTAGATGGCGGTAAAACAAAAGGAGATTGTGACAGATGGAAAAGCTTTTCTATGAACAGAAACAAGTAGGAGAAAATGTAATTTATTTACACAACAGTGTATTTGCTTGGTCACAATCTATCCATGTTAATCACCGTTTCTGCTTGTAGGACAGATGGAAAGTCTTGGCAGAGAGAGTAATACTGGGTAATACCGGGGACAAATGTTACTTTATAACAGCAGCATGGAAGTGACTTTAAATCTGAACGAGTGAGAAAAGCTTGAGATGGCTGCATGCCTCAGGAACACGGGTGATTCATTCCCAAATACCTGTCCAGTTAAAGTGGATATAGTATGAAGAAAGTGTATTAGTATATATTCTCAGAAGTATTGTGCCGTTTTAAGTAATTGTGCAGCAGCCTTGAATACAGAGAAATAATTAACTTTTTGAAGGGTATTATAAAGCAATCATATACTAAAGGTCAACAGGTCTAATATAGAAGTGTTCAGTTGCTAACACTGGCTTTAATCATTAGAATTTGAATAATACAGAACAAACAAAGGACTTACCTGATTATTGGCACTGTAGGTAGTGTCATTCTGGAAAAGAATACGTTATTTCCTTTTTAAAGAATTATTTAAATAAAGTAAGCTTACAGAAAATGAATTGTTTCTGATACTGCATACAGATACAACAAAAATCACTTATTGCTCCCATTCTCCACAGCCTTGTCTAAATTAGTTTGAAATTCTACCATTCCAGTGTGAAAAACATTTTAATAACAACCTTAGATTTGTAGAAATGTAACATGAAAAGCAGTGGAATATCTGTCACTTCTTCTTGCATTCATTTTATGTACTTAAAGATTTTCTTTCAGGTTTGGGTTTTTTTTCTTTAATTAATGTAAAATGTACCTTTAGACTTTGGGGAAAATCATCTGTTACAGGAAAGGCATTGAAATATTTTTATTCATGTTTCATTTCATCCAGTTAAATGCATTTAAAAGCACTAAGTGTATCTGTAAACATATATATGACATATATATGTGTTTTCAGCAAGAAAAGTGGCAGTTGCTGAAACAGCTATTAGTGTGGAAACTTATCATTCTTTCTGGATCGTTCTGCTCCAACGACTGCATCTAGCAGAGCAATATTTTCTCATCTATGTGAAAAATACTGTGATGAACATGTATTAGAGACAGCATACTCACATCATCGCAAGCATTGGGATTACTATCATCTGCGAAATCTTGCGAATCCTAGAAGGACATCAGATACCAGTTATTTCCTCAAAAGTATGAATTGCTAAAAGTACACTTTCATATTGTACTCTACAAGACAGAAGAGATGCTCATGCAAAGGAGAAGCTGAGTTAAATTAAATTATGATCTTTATAGGACAAAAAGGAGCCAAATACAAAGCTGCAATAGTGGCTGACAGGGAATGTTCCAACCTTCAGTAAAGA
This sequence comes from Edolisoma coerulescens, assembly GCA_013397115.1. NCBI lineage: Eukaryota > Metazoa > Chordata > Aves > Passeriformes > Campephagidae > Edolisoma > Edolisoma coerulescens. The sequence goes on from VWZW01004136.1 coordinate 1,246,415, forward strand.
AAAAAAACCCAACAAAACAAATCCAAACCAAGAAAAGCACAGAAACAATTATGTTTTATTATATCTTTGAGAAAGATGATGCAAGGACTACAAATCATATGTAGCTAGGAGAAAGAAAGAGCTACTTACCTGATTCTCATAATAGGTGTCAGAGGATGATCCACCCTTTGAAACAAACAAAAAATGCAATCAAAATTGGAGAAAATTAGGATATAGAAAACCTGATTTTGAGCAGAGGCTAAAGTTTATATGAACTGATGTACAAGCAGTGAAATAGAGTATTACTTACTTGGCCACCACCATAGTTTTGTGAGTAGGATCCATCCTATAAAAAAACCAAATGTAAACTCTACTTCAGAAGAAACTATGATTTGGTTCAGAGGCTGTAAAGCTGGAATAAACAATTGCCTAGGATTCCTTTGAACAAATACAATTTTCAAGATATCTGGAAAAGTTATCAAATATTAAAAAAATTCTTACCAGGACAAAATCAAGGTCTGCCTACCTGGTTGTCACCATAACTTTGGGAGGATGATGATCCACTCTGCCAAGAAAAAACACCAACAAAATAATTAGAATCTACATTACCATGTTGCAGATCAGATATTGATCAGCCATCATGGAAGTTAAAACCATCATAAAACCTCAGTGGGAGGCAATACTTACTTGGCTACCACCATAGTTTTGTGAGTATGAACCATCCTATGAAAACAAAAAAGCAACAGTTATATTGCTGGGGAGCTGAATTTTATCTGAGTGCATACAGCTATCCTAGGTTGCTGAGTTCTATGGAAGTTCTATGTAAGTTCCACTTTTATGTAAGTGGAATTTCAGGGCTGATAAAAAGTGTTTGCAGAGAATGAGGTACAGACTGGACACGGAGAGACTCTGCAGGAGTCTATACCCCCATGAGCAAGAAAACTCTACTGTGGATTAGAATTGCTTTAAAAGTTTTCACCAATGGATAATAAAGAGCTACCTACCTGACCACCCTGTGATCCACCCTGTAAATCAGACAAAAATGAGGCAGGCTTTAGACACTCACTGTTTGGCCATGGAATATTTTTGATGAAAGCTATGATACTTGCTTAGGAAGAGTAAGAAGCAGAGGCAGATATGCAATTTGGATAAAATTTCTAATGTAATGAGCACAGATTGCCAGTCATGCAATGGTAAATACTAGATGAGACATGAATAAAGGGGCCTCAAACATTTCACTTTAAGTAATGTCTAGTGGACAGATGAGTTCCATTCTGAACATTCTCTAGAGAATGTATCTTTTTTCCTCCTGTAGAAAACCTAATTTATACAAATTGAATGGATTCATACAAATTCCCCTGGTAGCATTATTACACAGAAAGCTATGACCTGTGAGATACAGTGACCTCGAGGAAAAGGTTTTAAATAAAACACTCAGTATGTTTCAATGTGCCCTTTTTAGAAGAAGAATGTAACTCCTTTCAGTGAAATCAGAAGAGACATTTGTAGAAGTATTAGTGTCAAAAGTGCATAACAAGAACAGCGAAATCCTGAACTACTGAAGTGAGTGGGATATTTGCCATTAACTAAAATAGGACTGAAGCTTCATTCAGAACAGCCAAAGGAAAATGAAATGAAAAGTGATATCTTTCAATGTTCTAGAAGAATTTAGAACAAAATTTAACCATTTCCTTTAGTCTTAAGAAAAAATAAGTCCTCTTAAAAAAAATTAAAAGCTATTATAAAATATATACCGATTTAATATATAATTCTATCAAGTTCCAATACTGTATTAAATACAGTGCATTGTATATACTGTACCACATTATAATGATATATATTATTGCAACATCTATGTTATTTGCATATTTATAAATATAGTATATATTTATATTGCTAAAACACAGTATTTGTTGAAAAAATGATTCTATCCAATTTTTCTATTTCTTGTGAAAACTCAGTAAGAATCAAAAGAAGTGTCATGAATAAAAAAGAAATTATCTATTGCTGTTTTCTTTCTAATTTTTGACATCACAGAGATGACTTCTTTAAACATAGCTGACATCTTTTAGGAGAGTGGTTTGTTGAGCTCCAACACTCTAACTTGTGACAAATACACAGGTAGCTATCTATAGTTCACTGCACAAACTCAGTTTGTTTCAGGAACTTTAAGTGGCATTCCTAAAATATTTTCTAGCTTTTGATAGGAAAAGAGAGGCTGGTGAGTTCCAGCCTTGATTTAAGTCATGCCAGTAAAGCAACTCTGCAGCAGACTTCTTTCCAGAATCTGGCTTTAATGTCCTAATGATTTAGACATTTCACAGACATAATACTAGGAAAAAGGGGCAAAAGAGACTCCAAAGCCCCTGTGATACTTCTGTGTATGGGTAGACAGTGAGTTCTAATCTCAAAATTTTTAAGATTACATGGATTTGTGCAACATGAGTCTGAATTTGGGACTAATTCAGTTAGTGGCAAAAATAATTTTGGATGCATCTTAAAGTAAGAGGAGAAAGACCATTTACCTGGTGGCAGGGATTGCTATCATAGGAAACACCCTGTCAAAAACCAAACAAACAAAAAGGTAAATGCCATTTTTCTTGCAAAGCAATTAGTTTCCTTAAAATTTCCTGTGTGAGAATTAATGTAACAAAACTCAGTGTATAACTTTACAGAGGGTGAGTTTAATTTTACTTAACCATTTAAGTGTGTGGCTTTACCCTCTGTCACTCATACCCCCGTACAAGCATCAAGACAAATGCACACAGATTATCAAAGGACAACTTGGGAGCCACATGGAAAGAGGTAGGTTGGTAATTGATGTCTCTGTGTATCATCCTAGTTCCTCTTGGTTGGTAAAGATGAACTGTTTGTGGGTTTTTTTTGGAAGCAACTGTTACTGTTGGGTGACCATCTATCTAAATGCGACCATCAATCTCTTGCTAGATTCAGCCGCCATGGATTTTAGGCAAGGCTTCCTCTCAGAGCCATTCATTTGCCCATTTTGGGTATATTTGGTGAAAACAGGATGAGGAACAGTACACAGAAGGAGTTCTACCCTGGTTGTCATCCTCCCATTATTACAGCTTAGTGGAAATAACCCGTTCTTCAGTGTTTATCAGTTTCGTTGCTGGTAACTGTGTCCTTGCTGTACTTCTCCTTTTGATGCTTTCACATGCATTTCCATTCATGCCTAACTTACATCAAATCTAATATTTCTGCTAAATACTGCTAAAAATGTCTGTATTTATACTTATCTTCCATTCTGGTTGCTTTCCTCAATATATTTATTTAAGCATAGGTTTACTATTGGCCTCATGCATGATCCTTTCACCTGGGATTTCATCATCAAAGACGTTGTCTTTACACCATTGTAGATGTGCACAAGTTGAAATGGAACCACAATGAAAACTACTAATTTAATTCTTATTCCATTTGAGCCACTCTCTATTCCTATTGTTTTCTATAGAAAATAAATGGAGCAACATCCAAAAATTCCCAAGCAAAGATCTTATATACTTATTGAGTAGACAGATTAAACACTTGCTTGTCTTCCATTTGTAACTCTAAATCAAAGCAGCCACTTCATATTGGTTAAAATGTCCAACAATATCAGCCTTTCTTGACCTCTGTGCTAGATAAGTCCATGTAACAATAAAAAACAATAGATTTCAAACTAACAAACATTATAGAAATTATTAAAAATATGTTACTATTGCAAAGAAATCTGGGTCTAGTTTTCAAATATTTTGGAGAAAGAAAACTTACTTGTCCACAACCACTGCTGCCACCATAAGAAGCAGATCCACTCTGCTGGGGAAAAGAAAACAGAGCAGATCATCATCCAAATATTCCTATTCTCCATTTCAAACACAGATACTAAATTTCAAGGGCTTTAGCATGCCAGGCTATTTAAAAGGTATAGGACCAACTGTATCCTACAGTGAATTACCTGGTAAAGTACCGAGTATGTTGAATACTAAAGTGTATCAGAAAGATGACAATTGCATGCACTCCTTTCTACATGGGAAAATGCTGCTTCAGTGAGCCTATTGTTGCCAGAGCCATATGAAAAAAGTTCACAACACTTTATTCTAAAGAGTACTTACTATATTGTTTCAAGAAACAAACCACGGAATACTCAATACATATATGTGAACATCACATATCTGCTGTATAATGACCAGTGACTGACTGATGCTTACCTGGCCATAGGAACTGCCACCTTGAGGCTGTAAGAAAGGCAAGAAGTAATTTGTAAACAAAATGTAATTGTAAATGCAGAGGTGCAGTCTTAGTACAGAATGACAGAATACCAGAGAGAAAAGCCCATTTCCATTAAAGGTTCCTCTCCACTATGTTATTTTTCCCTCATGGTATTTCAGTGGTACAAACCAAAATCAAGGACCAGCAAGAAGGAAACACCAAGAAGGAAAAAAAACACCCATGCCCTGAAGCCCATTTACAAGACAGGCTCCTACAAAAAAGCTCAACACATTTCAGCAAGAAAGTCTCACCTGGCCATAGGACTGGCTGCCTTGGGATCCCTTCAGATAAAGAGAAGATAATTACCACCTTGCCAAGGAAGCTTCTTTAAAGAGCATGGAAATGTGGGGTTCCCTGAAAGGCTCTTCCTGTGCCAAAGGACACAGAGCAGTACGCTCACAGCTGTGCGTCTGTGCAGCACATTGTCCTATTCTCAGCAGAAGCCATGGCCCAAATTGAGACACAGACTACCAAGGGAAACATCACTTCAAAAGTCTGCCCGTCATGCCAGTCATGGAGAGATCAGTGAAGAACTTTCTGCAGAACAGTCAGTTTGCTTACCTGGCCATAGGAACTGCTGCTGCCCGAGAAACTTGGTCCACCCTAAGACAAGGACACGATTTGGTTACTTCCCTTGCAGTGAGGGAGCCAGCCTGCATCAGCAACAGCAAGCAACTACATCCTAAAGCTGTGCAGGGCAGTATGAACAGCCAGACATCTCCTGGCTCCCACGAGGATGCTGAGCTTGATGATTTCACACATGGGATTCCAGATCAGTAAGTAGCACGTGCATAAATGTTCAGAGTGAGAATAGACATATTTTCAGAGAAAATGTCCATTAAAGTTCAAATTCTGAGGGATTGCTAAGTGCCTTTATGGTGCCACAGTACTTCATTTCTGAAATGCTATATTCTGACTGGTGACTGACTGACTCTTACCTGGCCATAGGAGCTGCCACCTTGAGGTCTGTAGCCCTGTATAAAATTAATTATTGATTCATAGTTATTGAATTTGTGAAGCAGATGCCTCTCTAATGTCTCTTTGTGGGGTAAGAAAACAGAATAAGACAGAGAATGTACAGACTGTACTGCTAAACTTGAGTTATTTTGGTATTTCTTACTCTGGAGGAAAAGGTGATTACACTGCTTATTGAATGACAATCATAGAGTAGTTTTACATCTGTCTCAGACAGTACTCTAATATTATGAGAGTTTTCCAGGAAGGGACACAACGTTTTCTTATTATGTTTATTTTTCCTTCTGTTTTTTGGATGCTGGGCTTAGATGGCTAATTCTGAATACTAGCTGAATATTGATTTCATATATTTGTATTATCTGTTGGCCCCAGTTGTATAATTCACTTCCTCTGAGGGAAAAATAGGGTGAAAAATAACTTTTAAAAATTAACAAAGAATCTTAGAAAAAATATAGGTTCATAAAATGGGAACAAAACAATGCCATTCAAAGTAGCAGGTCAAATGAATTAGCCAAGGATGACAATACTTCAAAAAAATTTCTCAGTAATCTAAAGTTACTGGTTATAATTAAAGTTAGTGGTTATAATTTGCCATTGTGATCTGCCTTCAACATCATCTCAAAAAAGAGCAGTTGTTTCATGTACATGCAGGCATGTGCCACAGCTGCCTGGGAGAGTTATGAAGACAGGGATTACCAAAAAGTATTTGAAGTATCATGTCTATCTTTGCTATCTGACATAGAGATCCTGACAAAACTCATGGCTGTTTTAAGGCTGCTTTAATCTACATAAAAACTGTGAAAGGAGGTAGACATCCATCAGTTGCAGGCTCCAAGACCAAATCTTCATTCATCTTAGAACCTCACCCAATTTTCTCTAGCTCCTCAACACTACTTCTCTGCTGAGAGCAAAGGAGGCAGCAAGAACTGACTATAAATTTGTATTGCATCATCAGCTGGAATGGGAGCAGCATCAAATAGACGACTTACACCATACATTTATAAAGGTCCAAAGCCATGGAAAAGGCAAGATAGCAGAAGGAATCTAGGATTCCTGTACATATACATGCAAAACAGAATGATTGTGTTTACAACAAAACTTTTGAAATGGACTCAGAGATATATTGGTTAAGAATTCAACGTGAATTGAAGAAAGAATATTTTAAAACCTGCTAACTTTTCAGGGCCGTGACCTACACTTTCTCAAATGTCTTATTCCAGCTAACACTTACCTGTCCATAGGAACTGCCACCTTGAGGCTGGTAGCCCTGTAAGAAAGGCAAGGAATCATTTGTAAACAGAGCTGCGTAAGTGTAGTCTTAGAATAGCAGCAACAGAATGACAGAATACCAGAGAGAAAAGCCCATTTCCATTAAAGGTTCCTCTCCACTATGTTATTTTTCCCTCATGGTATTTCAGTGGTACAAACCAAAATCAAGGACCAGCAAGAAGGAAACACCAAGAAGGAAAAAAAACACCCATGCCCTGAAGCCCATTTACAAGACAGGCTCCTACAAAAAGCTCAACACATTTCAGCAAGAAAGTCTCACCTGGCCATAGGACTGGCTGCCTTGGGATCCCTTCAGATAAAGAGAAGATAATTACCACCTTGCCAAGGAAGCTTCTTTAAAGAGCATGGAAATGTGGGGTTCCCTGAAAGGCTCTTCCTGTGCCAAAGGACACAGAGCAGTACGCTCACAGCTGTGCGCCTGTGCAGCACATTGTCCTATTCTCAGCAGAAGCCATGGCCCAAATTGAGACACAGACTACCAAGGGAAACATCACTTCAAAAGTCTGCCCGTCATGCCAGTCATGGAGAGATCAGTGAAGAACTTTCTGCAGAACAGTCAGTTTGCTTACCTGGCCATAGGAACTGCTGCTGCCCGAGAAACTTGGTCCACCCTAAGACAAGGACACGATTTGGTTGCTTCCCTTGCAGTGAGGGAGCCAGCCTGCATCAGCAACAGCAAGCAACTACATCCTAAAGCTGTGCAGGGCAGTATGAACAGCCAGACATCTCCTGGCTCCCACGAGGATGCTGAGCTTGATGATTTCACACATGGGATTCCAGATCAGTAAGTAGCACATGCATAAATGTTGAGAGTGAGAATAGACATATTTTCAGAGAAAATGTCCATTAAAGTTCAAATTCTGAGGGATTGCTAAGTGCCTTTATGGTGCCACAGTACTTCATTTCTGAAATGCTATATTCTGACTGGTGACTGACTGACTCTTACCTGGCCATAGGAACTGCCACCTTGAGGTCTGTAGCCCTGTAAGGAAGGTAAGAAGACTTTTGTAAACAACATTGTATTGTCTTAGCACAGAAGCAACAGAAAAGTCCATTTCTACTTAAAGTTCCTCTGTACTATGTTCTTTTTTCCTTCCCGCTATTTCAGTGGTACAAACCAAAATCAGGGACCACTCAGAAACACCAAGAAGGAAAAAAACCCACCCATGCCCTGAAGCCCATTTGCAAGACAGGCTCCTATGGAAAAGCTCAACACATTTCAGCAACAAAGTCTCACCTGGCCATAGGACTGGCTGCCTTGGGATCCCTTTAAATAAAGAGAAGATAATTAACACCTTGCCAAGGAGCCTTTTTTTAAAGAGCATGATGTTTATGGAAATACAGCTGCATGTGGGTTTCTCAAAAAGCACAAAGGAGACAGAGCAGTGTGCTAACATCCCTGCAATAGACTGTCCTATTCTCATCAGAAGCCATGACTGCCAACCTTGTGCATATTGAATATTTGTGATGTTGAGTGGTGGCCTCGCTGTGTCCCTGATCCCTAAAAGTCATACCTACCCTTTTGAAACATTTTTCAGGTTGCTTGTAGTGCTATAGAGTATATTGACAGACATTTGCATCCCTCCTACCTCCATCCCCCAAGAGGAGGAAGACCTAAAGAGCCTTCATACTTGAGTTCATACTATGAATATTCTCAAGTTTTACTTTGCAATAATTTATCATGCCACTATGTGAGTATTTGTTATATTCACACACTGTTTTTCACAAGCAGCTTTATCTTCATGACTTTAAGAAAGTCTGGAAGACACTGCACACAGTTCCATGATTGTGATCTTTCATCATTCTTGATATGGCTAGGCAACTACCCTCTACAACTTTTCGAATCTGAGATTTAATATGCCTGGGCTCTGAATGTCTCAGTCTGGGGCTGATGGTGTGGTAATGAGCCCAGAAACACTTCCTCTCAGGGCCATGACCTTTATGTACCTTTTAGAGGACACTGAATACAGTTATTTCATGCCAACCTATCACACATGAAAATGCATTTGTAAGCATCACTAACAAAAACAGTTGAACACCAATATCAGATGGTATTTTTAGGAACAAAAGCCAGGGAAATAGAAATAACTGCACCTGTGAAATCCATTTTTAAATGCAGAAAATAATTGATTTCCAAGTTGTGATGGTCCTGTTTTAGTGAAGTCTACAGGAATATTTATAACCCTTTTTAAGTTCACTTACCTGAATGTAAGTACTGCTGCTGGTTTGCTGTTTTTGTCCACTCTACAGAGGAACAAAAAGAGAGGTTATTTCTTTTTAAGAGAAATTGCTTATGCACTAAGCCATTTCAAGAAGCAGCTCTGTCCTATCTACTAGACAGTTTGAAAGCCATAAAGGGTTCAACACACCTTTTCTTACTTTATGCCATCTCCATGTGTTATAAAACGTATATAAAGATCCTTCACAAATAAAGTGTAAAAGTATTTAAGTATCTTTAAATAATTTTCTTAATGAAATTTAATTGTATAATACATCTTTGTGTCATATTGTAGTATTTGAAGTGAGTTAAAATAATTCTGCCCTTGAAATGTACCACACATACTGCCTTTAAACACATATCCATTTGTATACGTGTTATGAAAGATTTTTTCATGAATAAGCACAAAAACTTTTGACAAAGTCTTTCTCAAAACAAAAATTGAAAAAGCCACCGTTACAATTTAATCGAAGGAAAAGTCACTGCAGAAAATATTTTGATTCCCATGAAGAATGTGGATTATGAAAGGAATAAAATGTTTTTTCTATCTACACAATGAAAACAGTTAACCAGTGTAATCAAAACATTGTACATTTAAATTCGGAAATAAAATAACAAGGAAATCTTACTCCTTTCTCTGCCAGCACTCATCCCTAGTCATGGAAGAAAATAATGCTGTACATTTGGAAAGCGATGATTTCCAAAAGTCAAATGTCAGCTGGGGTAACCTGCTACTGATCTTTCAATGAAAGTAAGAATTTGCTGTCGTAGTCTAATGGACTAGCATCTAATGGACTGACTGACTAACCATTAAGAGTGGGATGGATGCTAAAATTGCAAAGAACCCAGAAAAATATGCCCGAATGATATTCATAATACTTTATAAACATGCTCTTAATGAGATTGGATTGTAAACAACTTTCCAAGTGCCTGGTTAACAAGAAGCAACATTATAAATACAACAGCCAATATCTGAGTTCACCTAAACACTAACTGCAGGATTTTAAAAATGTAATTCTGAACTGGATGTTTCCATTTGAAAAACAGACTGTTTAAATGAAAATGGAACTGTGCATGTTGTGATTTAAATTTGATTTGATATTGAGTAACATTCAAGCTTTAGTCCTAGAACTCCATCCTCCTTCCTGAGCAGACCAAGATGGTCAAGTTTTGCCAATTTGAGAGCACTGTGGAATTTGCATACAGAGGTTTTCAAAATTTTTAAGTGTAAAAAACAGCTGCAATGGTCCTTTATCAGCAACCAAGTAAGATATCCACTTTGCTCTAGATACAGAAATGCTCTACTCACCACTGTAATTTGTGGACATCTAAGATATCTCTAAGTTATCCCCACTTATTTGTTCCCTAAGAGATGAATTTTTACTTAGTTTACTAAGACAAAGCTTCATTTAAAACTCAAGTATAATGGCGAAAAAGTGTCTACCTGTACTATGATCCTTGTAGCAGAGCTTCCCAAACTCTGAAAAAAAGTTCCAGAAACAAAGAAACATAATATAGCAAATTTAATTGACTTTTAAAAAGGCAATGCAATTAAACAGAAAATACTAAGTTGAACTATTTAGTTTTTGAGAATAAAGGGAAAGGTCACATGTGTGGTGTACTGTGTACCAGTTCTTAACATCCAGCATTAAACTAGTTTATTCTCAGTTCTGAAAGTCTGAGGAGGCAGACTGACACTACTAAGGAATTTTCTATTACATCTTCTGTGGAGAGCAGCAGAGCAGAGAGCAGAGGTTATGTGCACCACCTTTCTGCACTACCAGTCAGCTTGGCTTTTCCAAATGTGGGGAGGCAAGCTAAGACATCATCATCTCTCCCACCTGTCTTGCTGCCACTGGACACACATCAACACATACAAATCCACTTCCTCTTCCAGTCATTTGTTTGCTGAATTCTGGGGCATGAGGGACAAATGTAGAAGAGTAGCACACACCATCCTGGGACAACTTGTATGATCCCATAAGAACTATAATAATACTGTAGGAATCACAAGAAAAAAGTATGCATACCTGAGGGAAGGTGTGACGCTGCAAATGAAACAGAAATATCTTTAATTATTTTGCACAAGGGCTTGCCCAAACAGAATATTGCAGCAGAGAAAGGGAAAAAGGGCCCTTATATTTCAGATGCAATACACAATGGAATGTGAAAGAATGATACAAAAAGGATGGCATAGAATAAATGCATCTCAACCTTCATTCATGTTAGAACAACGTGTTCTATTAGAAATTAAACATCTATAAAATATTACATTATAAAAACTCACTTTTAAGTTCCTGAAGGCTAAACTTACTTTTAGTTCCAAGTAAGCAGAGTGGAAATGTAATAATTTAAAAATGAGAATGGAAGTGAATTTACAAAAGAAAATTGCAATAGAAACAGAAAATCAAAACTATTCAGGAACACAGAGACTGCATACATTGAAAGACCTGGTGTCTGCAGCTAATCCATTATCTCTGCAAGTACTAACAGCAGTCACAGAACCATGAGATTTGTACCTATCTTATAACTGGCCTTCCCTGAAGATAACTATACACATGGGGTAAATCCTGCCTGCCAAAGAATTGTTTCCAGGAATATTTCTGAAAAATTAAAAATGTAGATATTTGAAAGCTTTTTGAGCCAAAATTATTTGTAGAGAAAATGTGTATTGTAGAGAAAATCTGCTTACCACAGGTGGAAAAGGGTTGCTATTGGCAACGACCACGACCTATAGAGAAACCAGAGGAAGCTCTTTACTCACCACAGAGATTATTTAAATTGTTAAATATGTTAGAAAGATGAAGAATACTGAAATCTGTAAATTTACAAACTCTGATAATAATGCTATGGAAGATCCCTTTTGTAAAATAGTATTTTTATAAAAAAAAATTAATGTACATTACCAAGCAAAGAATGATATATATGTATACATGGTTTACATGAGAGTATAAGGAAATAAAAGATTTGCCCCAAACCACCCAATGCCTCAGCTGTAGAGGCGGAAGCAGGATTTCATGTATTGTACCATATCCACTGGCCTGTACTGTGTGCCCTTTTTGATCTTCAACTCCCCACTCCAAACTGGAAGATCAATTTCTTTTGTCTTTATTCAGAATTATGCTAAAAAAAAAGACTTTATATTGAGTTCATTCAAAAAAACTTAAGCCAAATGCAATAATTGTATCTTCTGCTTAGGTGTAAATGTTTTCTCATTAGGAGCTCTCTCGACCTCTAAGAACCAAACCAAATCAAATCATATGAATCAATCTGGATTAAAACCTTGAAGAGTCTTGACTGAAATAACAGGAGTCATGCCGAGTTATAACTGTAAGAATTCTTTTCCCTTTGAAGAGGAGTGCTTACCTTACTGGAATCTGAACTGCTTGAAGGGACAGACTGTAAAAAAATACAGAATCCATTTGTTGCTTAGGTAAATGTATGGCAAAAAGAGAAGTAACTTCTAACAAAATGGATATAGCAGCATACACCAAATATTCAACCCAACTGCTGAAATTATTTCCAGATATGATCACTATTAAAACATTTGAAGATAGTTTGCCTTTATCCCCTTCCACTAATTTAATTATTTGGTAAATTTGGGCACAACTTCTTAGCTTTTGAATACCTTAGGAAGCTAAAAACATGTTGGAAAACACAATTACCTGGCCATAAGTAAGACCACTGCTGGATAAGGATGCACTCTGAAATAAAAACATAAATCAAGTATTTATTTATACAATAATTTGCTAATTATTAACCTGTTTTCAAGTGAAAGTGGAATAAATGAGATTGACAATAGAAATTTCTCTACTAAGCAAAGAATTAGTATGCAAAGATTGTAAAATATCCCAAATAATATTGCACAATATTCAATATCCAAAGACAATTATTTTAACTGATAAAAAACATTATGCAGTAAGAATTCTGACATTTTAGTAGGGTGACAAATTAAGAGTTTATAATAGGTGACATTATGTATCACCTATGTGTACATTTATACCCTTAAACATAAATGATTAGGCTTTGAGGAACTGGCAGTGTAACACCTTTTAATTTTGAGTTTTAATCTCAGAATAATATGTCAGGATAACACTATTTCCCTGAATATATTTAAGAAGACTTCAATAGCTGTACAGAAGAGAATCAAATGCAATTTGCAATAAGGAGATGAGTTAAGAAGCATAGTAGGAGACACTCAGTAAAAACATCTTTAACCAGCTTACATCTTTGCAGGCGTGTTGGCCATATGCACCAGCAGCACCTCCCTAAGACAAAAAAGAAACCAGTTATTTCTCATCATTATTTTCTGTTTGGAACAGAGACTCCCACATGAACATTCCTTAAATAATGCCATTGAGAGCTGGGAGTTACTATGAATATAGTTATGCTGGGGTCAAAAAAGAAAATGTAAAAATAGTGCTTACAGGGACACATCCACTCTTGCTTATTGTGTAGACTGCTCCACTCTGAAATAAAAACAGAAGTCAATTATTTCCATATAAAAAACCCAAATGGGGCAGACAGAAGAAAACCAACAAACCTTGCTGTTTATGGCATGGAGAGCTGTGCAGCTGGCAATGTGTATGTGTAAGCAAGGGATAAGCAAGCAAAGAGGTTATCAGTTCACTGGCACTGCCTGTAATGATTCTAATTTAGTATAACACATTAGTCATCATCTGTCTTTCATATAACTTTCTCAACTTTGTCACTGGTCATGAAACCTTTCAAAATTTTACTGAATGGCTCATATTTTATAAAAAATGAGTAACTTCAAGTAGCTATGTGACAAGATGAGAAACTCAAGCCTTAGAAAAGAGTATGTATTATATATGAAAAAAAATAAGGAAGAAAATCAGTTTTTAGCATATATATCAAAATAATTAATATTTCTCAGTATCTGGTAATTCCAGTTAGAAGTAGTAAACATTGGAGAAATGGAATATTACCAGATAATTCACTAATAAATAGAACTAGTAATCAGTGAGAAACACATCCTTGAGAAGCTCAGTTCAAGAAACCAGAGACATTCCAGAAAGTATCTAAGAGTTAAAGAGAAAAAAGGCATATTAATGGTGGTGGAGATAATCAACTAAAAACCAAGTATACAGTGCTGTGATTAATGAAGTGCAAGTGGTGAGAATGCAGACATATATACCCCAGAAGTTTTAAAAGTCTATCTAGACAGTGATATCCCCAAATTTTCAACTGTAAATATAATCTGGTGCTAAAAGCAATACAGAAATTGAACTGGAGCAAGCTATTGAGCTCAGCAGAGTGGAGATAGTTGAACTTAGCCCAGGTACAAACATACTGTTTACTGGATGAATAACTCTGCCTTTCTGGGTTAACTAGCAGAGAAGATATTTCAGTACTGTACTAAATCACCTCACTACTCTGTGGTTGCAGAATTTTAGTCATTCAAGGTTGCTGAAGGAAAACACACAAATGCTGGAATTTAGGACTCATACCTGACTTCCTGAATAGCTGCCCTGAGAGGAACCGGAAGGTCCAACCTGTAAAGAAACCAAATTAGTGTTTATTATCGTGCTGAAAAATTATTTTTATATAAGTGATTTTCAGGAAAGAAAGTTCTACTTGGTGGGAAAAGGAAGAGCCCACATAGTAGTTTTCTATGACTTCATTCCACCAACTGATACTATTAAAATTATTTCAGAGATCTTTCAAGACAAATAATAAAAACTGTGCCAATCCAGCTGCTATAAATAACATAATTCTACTGCTTGCATAATTTTTTATCTGACCTCATATACTTGATATCCATCATTGAGGAGGAGACCTACACCATCACAACCATTCAAAAGTAGATGAAAGCTTTTTACTGATATGACTATGTAATAATTAGCATATTTGCTGTAAAAAAGCAAAGAAGGAAGAGGCCTCTTCACTGAGTTGCAAGTGATAGTTTTTAGAGGAAAAAAATCAAAAAGCTTTATTTTATATCTAGATCATGATTTGCAAAAGGCAAGGTTTCAGAGCTGTTGAAATAAGTGATCTTGAACAGCAAGAAAACAGTAAGAATAGAAAGTGAAAACAGAAAAAGGAAAACCTATAATATAAAGCTACTACAGAAGGAAGTGGTAACAAGGCTGGCAATCCTTTAGACAGTTTTGGATTTTTAATCAACAAAGATAAACTGACAAAAAGAGAATTAAATTGAGTGACAAGGGAGATTGAGAGACGTGTCTAGAAGCAACTTTTGACTAGGCCTTGAGGTCTTGGGCAGTTAGCAGCATGTCAATATCTTTGGTGAAAGAATATTTACCATGATGCATCGGCCTGTTGAGTAAGTCCCTCCACGCTGCAAGAAAGTACAGGTTCCAGTTACTGTTTATTGACTGGTGCAAAAATATCAAATTGCTTTAAATAGGAAATCAACTGAATGCACATCGATGGTCTGAGCAAATAGATCAAGTGTTTCATTGCTGACAATATATTACACATTTTAACAATCTCATCTGAGAACTGATGTGAACTAATTCAAAATAAAAATACCTCCAAAACTGAACACAAAAGTGAAAGCATAAATGAGATCTTGCTAGGAAATTAATTTGAATGGTACAATATATTCTTCATTCTACAAGCGTGAAACAAGTGGACCGATAGGACCAGAATTCTAAGGGTAACTGAGGTAACTGAAAATTGGGAAATTGAAGAAAAATTGCTCTTACCTTGTTACATTCTAATTCTATCATAAGCTGTGGGGAAAAAAAGAAAAAAGAGGAAGCATTTCCAAATTATTTACTGCAAAAAAAAGGGCAGCTTACTACAGGAAACAGGAAATACACTCGGTGAAGTGAGAGAGTAAAGACAGGTGTTCATTCTTGATTAGATCACAAGTTCATATAAATCAGTGCTGCTACAGTCCAATACAGTAGATTTGAGTAGACTTTCTTTACTTAAGCTGCCAATCATGGCTAATATGTTTCATATAAGCATAATTCTTGGCAGAAAAAAATTTACCAACTCCATTCAAGACTATGCTTACAGTTCCCAGGGGGTAGGGCAGCAGTTCAAAACAGCACTGTACATCAGAAGTACTGTACAGTCCTCCTTATAACCAGTTTGCTTTTTTTATGCTTTAAGGTGTGGATTGTTTTGATAACTAGATTATTACTGTCCTCATCTTGGTGGGAGAAAAATTATATTTACTTTATTTTTTCATCATTTTAGTAAGAGGCTTAGGCAATTAAAGTAAAATTATTGAAAACATCTAATGATTTTGGCCATCTTAGTTTATGAATAAACAAATGTATGTCTTGTATCAAGCCAAAGATACTTTAATTACTGTATTAATTTCTATCATTCAAATACACTCAAAACATACCTTCCTTTTACTTTTTCCTGTCGCATTAACTGACTCAGAATGCGTAGGTGTGAGAGTTTTGCTTTGAATTCCAACCCAAAAATTCTCTACGTTTTGAACCACAGTTGCACTAGAAAGAAGACAAAATAATTATTATTTTTCTATCACAGTATTTCAATAAAAAATACTAATAAAATCTCCTTCCCCTTTGCCCCCAGCCAAGATTATCCACTGTTTTGGTTTTAAGTGTATATAGTATAAGTTGCACAGAATACTTTTCCTTATAGTGACTTGTGTTGTCATCCAACAGAGTTTTGAAGATAACTAAAACAGATGCTGAGAACAAGCAGAAGAGGAATAGACACTGTTTGAAGAAGCACTGTCTCCAGTGAGGAGTATCAGCTCAAATGTCCATAATGTCACCTGCTCTGACAATCTTTATCTATGATGGTGAACTGATTCTCATGGCCAACGAGTGGAAGCAATTCTGGTTTTATGTTCTATTGCCCATTCTTTGTATTCCTCAAGATTTAAAGAAAAGACGACCCTATCATAAATCTGCACTTCAAACAATACAAGCTATCAAATAGTTAGATATTTTCCAATATATTTCAAGCATGCATTTGTTAGAGGAGGTGGTATTTTTACAAGCGTCAGATCTGCAAAAAAAGTAGCATTAAAAGTAGGCTAAATATGTTCTCCTGTTCCCAGAAGTTAGTTCATGGGTCATACACTTATTTTAAAGTCTATATTAGAAGAATTTACATCAAATTACTATTTTGCCACTGTTCAAAATGCAAAAAGTTATAACCGAATAGAGCCTGAACTGAATAGAACCTGAACTACTTCTTTTCAGGGAACAAGTTACATTCATATTGTTGCTGTTTTAATTAAAGAAGTCAGAGTGTAAAAACTGGTCACTTAAAGGTCCATTAATAGTATTGTGCTTAATTGAATTATTTAGATATATTAAGATCTGTAGGACAGTGTTTGTCTTTTAAAATTATATCTTGAAATGGAAATCATATTATTTAATGAACATAGTGGAAAGTTATGTCAAACTATGAAAAAACCCATGACGATGGCAAGACTAGAATATCAGAAATAGCAACACAGGTCCATCTCAACACAGAAATAAAATTTCAAGGCAAAACCAAATTGAAAATCAGCTGTTTACATAAATTGAAGCTCTCTAGCATCATGTGGAGCAATCCATGTTGTTGTGACTTTCTGTTTCACATCTGAATTGGCATGACTTACTGCTGAATTCTGCAATTAAAAAGAAATACATATAATTATATAAGATACAAGAGTGACTTTTAGCTATATTATTATGGCAACTGTCTCTACTGTAACAGGCAACACTGATGTCCTCCTAAAAAGAGCCAGGGAATTTCTACAGGTTCATATCACACATAGAGGATAGATGTAGTTCTTGAGAAAGCCTGATTTTTTAAACTCGACTGATGAAATAGCTTTGCTGTATAAAAAATGATTCCTACTTCTATTATTTAGAAGAAACCCAAGCTTCAGGAAGTATTCCAAAGACTGCACACATACCGTCATGTTATGACATTCCAAGCCTTTCGTGTTTGGATCTGTAATTTTAAAAGTACCAACAGGAACATCTCCATCTATTTCTCGAGCTTGTAGATTAAATCCTTTAAATCCAGCACCTCCAAGTGCTTCTAGAATTACTGTGAAAAGAGACGTTTTGAGAAATTTAAGTTTCATATACGGCTAAAACCGCCTAAATGTTTACCATGTAATTTGCTTCACTCCAAGGCAGAAGACTGCATGTGCAGTAATTACTTTAAGCCTTGTACAATTCTAAAACATTAAAAATGCTTTTCTTAATTATAAGGAGAATAACAATAAAGGTAAAGGAAAAAATTTAGAAAGGCGCTTCTGTGTAAAGTAACATGAAAGTTATGATTTACTGACAGTTTTAAAAGGAATTCTGCTCTACCAAATGAGCAGTGGCCCTGCTGACCAAAAGATTATTTATCTTCTGTCTAATTAGGCCTACAAAGTCAAAATTGCTGTAGGAGAAACAGAATTGCATTTCTTTCTACCTCTGTTTTAAAGGAAAAGATTAGCTTTTGTGTAAGGCTGAAATGCAGAAACATTTTTATGTAATATAACTGGAAAGAGAGAAACTACAGTTTGGCTTCCGTGTTCTGCATTCAATATGAAAAATTAATAATTATGTAAGCTACTCAATATTACTCAAATTTTGTTACTGAAAGAGTTCAGAAAATATGGAAGAGAGCAGTTTCATGCTTTGTGTGTATCAAAACTGAAATAAAATTTCAAAAGGCATAACCAAATTTGTTATGATCTATTATAACTTTTCTCTGCTAATTCCATTATTATGGACTTCGGCAAACAAAATCAGAATAATTTTTTATGCACAGAGATATGTGTCATCATTAAAAACAAGGGCAGATGAACAGGGAATGACAAAAAAGTGAAGGCAAAGACCAATCATACCTCTATAATTTAGCATTTTCAAACACCTACATAATTAGCCTTCCAATTGTCATCAACTTTCAGTCCGAATTCACTGATTTTTCCCCAGGTCTCCCAGAAGCCATGACATGGAGCCCTTGCATGCAGGGCTAAATTCAGCAGGGATGACCTGTGGGAGTTGGCATGTGGAATGTCACAGTGAAACTGCAATATACTCAGTGGAAGGGGACCTCATGCAGCTCCCTGAGACCACATAGTGGGTGCTTACAATTGGGAGCACAAGAAAAGTAGTGCTAAAAATAGGCATGGTTAGGGGGAAAAAAAGGGACAAAAGAGGCAAGGTTAGTAGCATGTGGGATTCAATATTTTTGTCATGAAAAATCTCATTTAACTTGCTGAACAGTCTGCATATACTTAAATCTACCCATCATTTTTCTGTCAATAGTATTTTAAAAGTAAGTATCCATATTTAAAAAGCCCTCCCATCCTTGGAGGAGCTCTTCACACATATTTTCCCAAGAATGGCAGCAGTAGCAGGACTGTAAGGCTTCTCCTTTCTTCTCCCTATACATCACTCTCTGTGGAAGTACATCCATGCTACTGGGTTAAAGTAAAACAGAATCCCAGCTAGAGTGTAACTGTTTAGTGAAGAATGCTCTTTTTCAGCTACTGAGATCCAACAACAGACATATGACAGGTCACAACTCTCTTCCACTTGCATGCTTCTTCTAGCATGAAAGGCTAGAAAAAGAAGCATTCACAAGTTACTTAAAGTGTGACAGCACCATGAGATGTCATCATAGTGTGGAGAAACAAGGCTGTTAAGGTGTTTCATCCAGAGAGCAATTTGGGATTAGGAAGATATAAGGGTGGTTTAAGCCACAATAGCTCCACCTCCTGCAATTTGATAAAATCTGGGATGCAGCTCTTAGAAGGATGACTCAAAATGTCTCACTCTTGGGTTGTCTCATACTGCGTCCTGAATTTTTATTTTCCTGTAAGATGACACCATGTGAAGAACTAATGAGTAGGATCCCTTTGTATTGCAGAGGCCTGATTCAAATACTCAAATACAAAGTTAAAGAGCAACTAATTATTAGTCCAGTTTGGCCAGCTGTCCCACTTAATTTTAATTTTGTCACAAAAATTACAGCATAAAGTTAAGACATATTTATTAGATGAAGAAAAAAGAAAGAATGCATTTTCAGTTATACAAGTATGTACATACATCTAAAACAGAAAAAATAATAGTATCTCAGGTATACATGAACAAGATTGAAGATAGAAAATAAATTATCTAGACTGAGAGGAAAATGGAGGAATTTTTATGAAGATTGGTAATTCTGGAAGACACGGACAAAGGTTTTATATCATTCAGATTGTTTACCTTGGACTTCATTTCCTGGCTCAAAGTTATCAAAAGATACAGCAATAATATATGGTGATGCAGATGTCTGTGGTTCAGCTTCATAGTTTGGTAACAAGGAATCACAATCAATTGAGGTATTTGTCTGTGGAAAACCAAGGATTCCAGGCAAAAATATCCCACAGAACAAAAAAACAAAGCAGGAGTGTCTCCTCATCTGTGGAACAAAAAGACAATACAGTTCATAATAACTTCTTTCAAGTAGTTGCCATTTTGAAAAATACCTGCTTTTCTCCAGGACAGAAAACAAAGCAGGCCCAGAAAGCTGTACATTCTTTGCATTCATGTATTTTGAAGAAGAAAAATAAAATACTTATATGCACTGGCAGAAAGGTTTGATAAGAGACACAAATACTATAATTTAAAAATACTGAATTATTAATGACAGTTTAAATTTTCAGGTTACATGTCAGCAATCCATTAACAGCCATGGCTGCTGCATTACACCTTAGAACTAGAGAAGTCTTTAAACAAAGTTCCTCATTGTTGCACTGGCAGATTTAGCTCAGCTCCTTGGCTATTCAAGAACTAAGACGTCATCCTTGCTCTCTCAGACTGTAGATATAACCATGACTAGCATGCTCTCCTTTGCTTTCCCTACTCTCACTTCCAAGGGACAGTCAAGAAATCTAGTTAAATGCCCTGGAGTACTCTCAAAGTTTTTCAAAATATTTGTTTCCTGAAGGACTTAACAAAAGACCTCTGCAAAGTCCTCTGGAACTTCTAAACAATTTAAAAATACTAAATTACTACTGCATGCTTCCTATGGGTTAAGAATAAACTATAGCCAGTACAGAAATTCACAAAAAATAACTAAGAGACATGACTGAAAACCAGTCTTCCAGGACTGTCTGTGAAGAAAAAATGTATTTTCTTTATAGTTCACTTGTAGTATTGACATAGATGGTAAACTGTTTCCAAGAAAGAAAGGAAACATTTCCCAATAGTATTCTCAGGTGTTTAATACCAGATTTTACAGCCCATGCTCAAAGTCTAAACATTCAACTGTGGCACTACATAATTTAAAAGGCCATTACATCTTATGAACAACTCACTCTTCCAGCTGCAAAAATGCTGATACAACAGTTGAATTTCCAGAAGTATTTAATAATGCTATTTTACATGCTGTCTGCTACAGGATTGCCTCGTGTGACACAGCAGACAGTAACAGAAAGAATGGACATATTTACTCAAGAATTTTTAAAGCATTTCAAACACAATGTAGGAGATACGTTCAATTTGTACCATCTACCTGTGTATCTTAATTCATGCATGACAGCGTAAGATCATTTGGTTTTGTATGTGCTAACGAAATAAGTAACAGGAGCATCTGGAACAGGAGAAAAATACGCAATTCCGAACTTCCATGTACTTAACTCTGAACTTCAACAACTTTTTAAAAAGCTACTGAGTCAACAAATAATAAAACAGGTGACTGTGAAGTGCTGAAAGGTTTCCAAGTATGATGAAGGTTTGCATGGTGTCACAACTACTCAGAGCAGCAACCAGGAAAGTGATACATGCAAGGTATCATGTCTTTAAAGCAGATGAAGACTGTACCTCTCTAAAGCCTCATCAAAGTCTCACTTTAATGGGATCCTGGTAAGCATCATGTTTTGGTATCAGCACGCTGGGCGCGGTTATCCAATCTCTTGTGACGATTTTGACGTGGCCCACCTCTAATTAAGTTTTAAATACAGCGTGTGGGTGCTATTATATCAACAGATGCGGTAAACAGTGATTTAATATGAACCAGTCTACGTGTTGTTGAAATCTTCGTCTGACTCATGGAGAGATGGAAAAAAAAGCCTGTTTCTAATTGGATGTTCTATTTCAAAGTTCAAAGTCCTAGTTTAGCTAGGATTGGAAAATTGTCTGGAGCTGCACTCTGCCATGAAAGAAAGCCAGTCTGAAATCTTTCCTCTTTTTCTTCTTAGAAAATAGCCAGAAATACATGTACAACATGTTGAAACATGGCTGAGATGCCTTCTCTTTGCATTAGCTCTCCAATTTAACAGTTCAAAAAGTATTCTAAGAGTCTCATCATGTCATTTTTTGGAACTAGCTTTTAGATGAGAAAGAGAGATATCAGCATTTTAAAAAATTCCAAGTCCAGACTTGAGGTAGAAAGCTTCCATGGGCTCCGAGTTCCAATTCATACTCAATGCAATCGTGTTACCTTGTATCACATATTTTACCTTTCCACCATGAAAAATGTAAAGAAACAAAAAGTAAATATTTATAAAATAGACGCATAGGAAATTCTGGCAAATGAATGTTATTTGCAAACTTCTAATTGGATATAATTATGAAAAATTAACCACATACTCAGTTCCTTCATCTGATGGAAAAATTCTGATTATTTTTTTTATCACAGATTCAACCCCTTTTCCCCATGAGTCTACACGGCTCTCATCTTTCCAGCACCTGAGCTGCTACCTTAGAATCCTCTTCCATGTTTAGTCTAATATGACTTCAGGCCAACAATTAAATCCCTGAGTGCTAGTTAGCTACTGCATTCAAAGTCTACTGGACTCAGGAAGAGACACTTTGGTGGTTTGCTCCTCCAAAGCCTTGGGCAAACTTCTGAACAGAGGCAAAAGTTGATTTAAAAGCTTTTAAATATAGAGCATTTAATTAATATGATAAATAACTTTCTGTAATTTGAAAAACACAGTCCTTGTAAGTCCATCCTGCCAACAGTTTAAGACTAACTCCTGCATACCCCTTTCTGTTCCCATTCTTTATGAGTATTTTTCTCCTTCTCCTAGACACTCCTGATGAGCCACAGACTTCTTCTTTAGCCTTTGAGAATAAGTATCACCAGTTAGTGTGCACCCTGTTCACCACATCCCCAACAACACACCTTATCGACCAAGTGCTGATGTGTGGGCATCCTCCGGTCCCTCTGTGGTCAGTGTGGAGGAGCTGCAGCCGGGCAGTGCTGGTGCCCCAGGAAGATGAGACAGAGGAGGCGGAAGGCTCGGCCAATCCGTGCCGAGGCGGGAGCCAGCGCGGCCAATCCGGGCCAACTGTGCATCTGCCCTGGAAATTGGGACACCACAGGTGGGACTGTCCTGCCCAGAGCTGGCAGTGACAACACACTCCTCACAGGTGAGTCACGCCCCTCTGACCTTTATCGAGGCATCTGGCACAGGCAGGGCTTCTGAAGCCTGGTAGCCTACACCAGTATGTCGACTAAAATCAAAGGAATTATGCTATACAAAAAACCCTTACTAATATTTCATAAACAATTCCTGTAAAATATTCTATATTAGTCTTGTTAGTCTGTTACCACAGAGTATTCTGCTGCTTTTTTTTTCACTTTTCTACTCCTTTCTTACAGTTGGACATGGAAAATTCTAATGATTGTCATACTTCCAAACATTTTCTCAGAGCAAAGAGTTAATGAGGCTGTTTCTTCTCATGCACCTTGTGGGAAGAATCTGAAGTTATTGTGACTGACCTACACTCAAAACTAAACTGGTTTTTTTTACTCTTCAGAAGGATTTTCACAGCCTCTACTGGAGATTGGCAGAAGTCCAAAAGCTGAATGACATATGCAATAGAATATTTTCAGTTGGATAGGATCTACAATTATTTGTCTAGTTCATGCCTGTCCAAATGCCTCTAAAACACTGACAGGCCTGGGGCTTTGACCAGCTCCTTAGGAAACCTGTTCGAGAGCATGACCAACCTCTCAGTGAAGAAATGCTTCCTAATGTCCAGTCTGAACCTCCCCCAGCACAGCTTTGAACCATTCCAACGCATCCTGTACTGGACACCAGGGAGAAGAGATCAGCACCTCCCTCTCCACTTCCCCTTCTCAGGAAGTCGTAGTGGGCAATGAGGCCACCCCTCAGCCTCCTTTTCTCCAAACTAGACAAGCCCAAAATCCTTTGCTGCTCCTCACAGGACATTCCTTTCAGCCCTTTCACCAGCTTTGTTGCCCTCCTCTGGACACCTTCAAGGACCTTAACAATATGACAGACACACAAAGTTCTGTGAATCTATGAGTCCGTGATACCAGGAAATCCGTTAACCAAAGACTGTTCATAAGAACCTTCTTCAACTCCTTAATGTTTGTGCATTTAAAATATATTTAAATTCAAAAGCCCACAGCATTTTAAGAACATTATCTATTTTTAAGATTCAGTGCATTTAACTAACTGTATTCTCTTTCAGTTAATTACCTTTAATTAATGAGTAGCATTTTATTTACATTGTTCCATTAGGAAATACTTTATTTCCTATCTGCTGCCATCCATTGGGGAAGAGATCATAATCTTTCTTCTCTTACTATACCACCAAACTTACCATTAATACCAATGTTATAAATAGCAATGAAAAATCATGCTGCACACCACAAATGCAATAGCATACCAGTAACACCATCAAATAAATTACACAGTAAGGGAATGACAACTGCTCGCACTAGAAACACATAACCAAAGAGATGGGATCTCGCAAATGCACAATGCAAGACCTCCCTCACAACCAGCTAGGAGATACTGAGAGGTAACCAGAGGGATCAGAACTATTTCTCCAGGCTACTTAGAGCAGCAGTGAGTACTCCATGAATATTTGATTTGGCAGTCAGATAAATGTCAGGCAATGAATTGCTGTAATCTCGGTAATATGGTTATAAAGAAGCATAGATAACACAAGCAATATGCTTTTGTTGGCTGTAGCACTAATAAAATACTACTCTGAATAAGCTGGTAAAGCCTCAGACCATTAGTTTACAATGTGAGAGTTGTAAACCTGCGTCCCTCTTACACAACACACTGCTTGCGGTTTATTTCAAAGGAACAGTATTCCCACTGAATCAAACATAGGACACTGATTCAGTATTAATTTACCTGTACTCCAGAATTGCCAGTTTAAAAAAAAAAGTCTTTTTCAGGTCTACATACTTGAAAGGACAATTTTGAGATCATAATTTCAATACCAATTGAACAAGTGGTAAACTCCCAACTCCAGTGAAACCATGATTACAAAGTTTGCTATGTACTGAAACTCCTGTGCAGATCAACACTACGCTGTGTGCACTTGGAATTCCCTGGTGCTTGGAATGCCTTCAATGCAAATTCCCGTGGGAATATTAGCCTTTTTTTTTAGATCTCTGATTGTATGTAACCCATATGGAGTCAGCTGGCCTTTCTTTAAAATAATCGCATAAGATTTGTGCCACTGACAGTGGGCTAATTAGTTTTAGGAACAAGCGAGGGAACATGGCAGAGAGGCCAGAGTCCAGAACACTGAAAGGAAGGGGATACCTACTGGGCAGTGGGTGAAAATTTTAAAGGGCACATGATGGACATAGGGGAAGGCAGCTACTCAGCTAAGCAAAAGACTTTCTTCTTGAACAAAGGACTGAAAACCCTGGCAGAGTTTCCAGTACTACTTTGTTTCTACTAAAAGCTGTTCAAACCAAATCAGACTAAGACTTCCTTCTTCCTCACTGACATCAGGACCTCCAGCTGACTTCATGACCCTCAACAGCTTTCTGCTTGCTCTCTGCGACATCTGAGCCAAAGATTATTTTTAATCTGTCAGTTTACATTGCAATTGGAAATGGTAGAAAGCCTAACAAAACTCCAGCTAATGCCAACATACATATATAAATAACATGATAAAATAGGTGGTGTTATTTTCATCAGGGTCTGGTATCCCTATCTAACTGCTTTGATGTTTCATGTAGGTGATAGATATACCACTGACCCTTGGACTGTGCAGGAGAATTGACAAACTCTTTGCTCAGACACCTCACGTGTGCTAGACACAATGAATGCTGTAGCAGTAGCTGCTCCAAAATTATTTCAGAGAAAATGTACATAACAAGTGGTCTTACAGATATGAAGACCTGAGTTTATAACGATTTACATCTTTTGTTAAGTAGTCCAAACTGACTCAATGGAACAGTAAAAGTGAGTGGGAAGGGAGGGAAAGAAACTTCATTTCTTCCAAGCACTATTTTTCATAATTCTGAAAACACCCACAATTATTTCTGAACATCCTTGACTCCTCCTAAGTGCCAGGTGCCTTCCCAAGCTCTTCAGTCCTTTTCTTTGTTTTTTCCTTGCTTAAACAGGGAAGGCCAAGAATAATCCCTAGAAATGATAGAAATAAAATTTTCTCTCCTGACATCTATTTTGACAGTATGAGAAATTTCTGTGATATTCCACACTTCATCTCCAAATGAAAGCGGCTTTCTCAGTGTACAGTATTAGTGCTATAGGAGGATGTTATCATTGCTGCAATTGTCCAGCATGCCTTCTGTGTATAACTCCAGAGTACTCGAGCGAAGTTGTTTTGAAAAACATTCTAGTCTAAATTTAGTGGTGAGGATTCTTAATAGCTACGTGAATTGTATCATAATGATTAAATGAAAAGGCAGATTTATTTAGTCTTCCTTCAGAAACAGCATGTCTTCTGCCTTATACTGTCAATATTTACATCCTGGTTCCAAGGACTTGAAGTATTGCCACATTTTTTATTTATAAAGGGACATTTTGCTTCCTATGCTCAATAAACAGATTCTCTTCTTGAAAGTACACCAACATATCAAACAGTAATATTACATATTGCTCATAATAAGTCTAGATATAAATATGGTGTTACTCTTCAGAAAAAAAATATATTTTAAAAAAAACCTATTGTAAAACCAACTAAAATTTACATAGTATATTTTCCACTCCCAAGGAAATACGTTAAATGCCTTCTTGATAAACATTCAAGTCTCTGATAATTCAGCAAACCACGTATTTCTAGGAAAAAAAAAATATGAAAATTATCCTTTCCTACATATTAAAAATTTTCAACTCCTTGTTGTCTTTAATGTCTTGTCTTTGCTCATGTTAGCACTTTTCCTGTCTGATTTAAACCCTGCCAACATTAGTGTAAAAAATAAGTAACTCTATAAATAACAAAATGGTTCACACTCCGAAAGTCCTAAATAGATGTTGTCACCGGGAGCCTTACTTGAGAATTAGTGAGCAAAAAAAAGGTTTGACTTGACTTGACATAAGAGTAGAAAGGGAGTGATCAAATGGATTCCTTCTACCAAACCTTCTGTGTCGCAGTAGAGATGAAGGTGAACAAGACTGTGCAGAGCTGATGGATGTCATGCACTTACGTGCTGCTCAGGAGAAACACCTGACATGAACAGCACATACAAGAGCAATGACATATGAACATTGCATCACCTTATCTCAGGCATTGTGCAAGCTAACAAGCAGTATTGTCCCTGTGTGCTTTTAAGGCGAGTGCTTGGGTGTGGCTGCAAACCTATGCAATACTTCATCTAAGCCACAGTGACTACCATTTGCTAGTGATTTACCAGACACTATATTCAGATTTAAGTAAACCTAAACATCTGTTAATGGAATGGAAGAAATGGTAGTAGAGGGATCCTGCTACCAAGAAATGCAGTCCACAAGAAAACTGAAGCCTAAATATTAACAATCAAAATTCACTGTTCTCCTAGTCACAGAGAAGATAAATGGTGTCTCTTACATGCATCACCTACTGATATTATTGAAAAATTCTCTTTGATTGTCATTTGTATTTATAGATCCAGAATACTTCAAGTACAGTAGAAATATGTTTACAGGCTATTTCTGAGTCCTTGTGGCTTAGAGAATTCCCCTGAATAGCGGGGTTAAGGCAGTGCACTATCCACTGGAGAGTGAGCAGCTGGGATGCAGACATGTAAATTCAGCTTTAGAGCTTCTGCCAATCCAACAGTACTGGGTCAAAACCAGCACAGATACAGGATACAGAACTGGCTTGTATAAACTCACTTTGCTGATGTACTCTCAGTCTTTCAAAAATTTGGGCTGCTTAGGCTAACTGCATTTTGGCTAATTTGGGAGACACATCATTGCATATCTGTAGCAGATATCCATGAGACCTGCACCACTGTATGATCAAACAAGGCATGAATCTGTTATTAATAAACATAGGGCTGCAGCTCATAAGAGTTTCTTTCAATCTCGCAGGCGAAGAGGGAGGTGTCCTTACTAGTGGACTTTATTTTGGAATTTAAAATCAACTTTAAACACTTGCTATTCACTCCTTCAAAACTGTGACTAAAGGAAGTGGATTATTTATCTTTGTGTCAATCTATACAGGTTATTCCTAGGTAAGAGAACGTGACTGTAGATTTGGGGAGTCCCAGCTTCATCATTTACAGAAGCCAAAAAGCTATCATACTAGAAAGAGGCATACGTTTTGTGGGAAGAGAGGTTGTCTAATTTTGCCTAACTACATGTGCACAACTAATCGAGAGCAGAAAGGAAGCAGAGGAAAGAGGGAAGGTATGATGGGCTCATGTGGTTTCCAATAATACCAGATTCCCAAGAAATAGCCAGGTAATAATATATTTTGCAGGACATGATCAACAAGGTATTTGATATTGTACAGGTTTCCAGCAACAAATAGTAACACTTCCACTGCACTTTTCCTGTTTGTGTCTGAACACGCCTTGCAAACAGTAATGAAGTAATCCCCACAGCTCCCTGTGAGGCAGGGAAGTATTACTGTTTATACCTAATTCTGCAGATGAGGAAACCAAGTCACAGAGGGATTAAGTGACTCGGCCAAGGTCATATAGAAAGTCTGCTGCCACTCATGGTATGTGTCAGTCCTTGTCAGCACTCAGTGACACTCCCTGAAAAGTTCATCCAACCCCTTTCTCTGCGCAGGCCAGCATCTTTAAGATTTCATAAGTATCATCTTCCACCCTAACCTTGACTGAAAGAAGAAACTTCATCAGCCCAGGCCAGAGTCAGGCTGAGCACGATCCCCATCTTTCTTACTTTATGATTAGGACTCCTGATTTTCTACAGGATTCTACTTTATTTTCACCTCAGCCAGAAATTCTTC
Organism: Edolisoma coerulescens; assembly: GCA_013397115.1. Classification (NCBI taxonomy): domain Eukaryota; kingdom Metazoa; phylum Chordata; class Aves; order Passeriformes; family Campephagidae; genus Edolisoma; species Edolisoma coerulescens. The sequence continues at coordinate 1,275,257 of VWZW01004136.1, forward strand.
CTAATGGACCCCTCTAATTTAAACCTAAGTAGGTGGGCAGGATAATATCCATACAATAAATACATGCAGTAATTATTTTCAAAGATTCATACATATTTCTCTCAGGACACAAACCTTCCCATTTCTACTCCTGCACTTAAAATTCTCCACCATCCTTTCCTATAAAATATAAATCAGCTCAAAGTTTCATAAATTCATGCCATACTATGTATATATATTTATACACACACACACACACACACACATACAGAGAGCATAATACCTCCTGTATAGACAGTGTTACACTACATATGGGAATATCTAAGTGTAGATAGTAAAATTTAGCAAGAATAATCTAAAAAAATTAAAACACACATCCTGAAGTATTTCACTTTTACAGTAACTTTCCAAACAAAATCTCTAATGTATTTTACGTGTAAGCACTTATGTGATGGATTTCACATCTTATTTCCTTGTGTTTGTGTATCAGCACAATTAGTGGACTTAATTTGGATTTCTTTAGTTGTGAGATACTTAAGTGAACCTCATGTGCAACCCATACAGTGAACACTGTTTTTTGCTCAGTTTAAACGGAAATACTGAGATTCAGCCACGGCAAATCAAAAAGCCCAATGATGCATCAGCATGTTTGAGGCATGAGACCGGATCAACCAGAACCATTTCTTCTATGCTGCTCATACTAGGTTTCTGGTGCTGCATCAAACCACTGAGATCCTCCTTCCCGTCTCTCACCTTCTTCAAATTGAGATCTAGGATTCTTGCATTCTAACATGTTTCTACTTAAAAGCAATCCTATGCCAATAATAGCAAAGTTCTTCCATTATGTTGCTAGAAAAGTAGCAGAGTTGCTTTTCATACTTTTCTTTTACTTATTCAATAATTGAGATTTTCAGATCATTCATTCATAGCACTGCTCTAAAATCAGGAGTGCCTTTTATTTGAGGACAAAAGGAGTAATTTTGTAAATAAAAAAATAGGCATGAGAGCTGAAGGAGCTGCCATCTATTCCTTGCTCTGTCACAAATTTCCTGTATGACTCTGACAAGTCATTAATTTCTATATGCCTCATCTAGAAAATGAGATAATGACATTTAACTATTTCATTGGGAGGCTTAATGGTTGTGAAATTTGCTGAGCTTCTTGGATGGAAAGAAGCTGCTGTCAGAGTCAACAGTAATAGCATGATTATGTTTGGTGGGAAGGTTATAGGAGAGTCACTTTGTAACAATATCACAATTCTGCATTACACAGACAAGATTGGCTAAAGAAGCGAGTCACTCACTGAGAAATTTGTGTTTTACTTCCCTTGTGGTATCTGTGCATGCTGTCTGGACCCCAAAATCAAGACGAATTTTTAATGCTCAGTAAGTCTGTGGAAAGAGATACCTTCTTTAGAAAATAAAATATCCTTTCTCTACTGTTAGAATCTAACTGCAAACATCAGCCTACAAAAGATTTAGAAACATGCCTATGGGCTTTGAAATCTTCTCTGGATTAGTACAACCCACCATGTGACAGATCAGTCATAGACAGTAGCACAGATATTGATTCTTTGTTGATTTTCCTTCTGATATTCTAGAAAGCAAAGGCACTTGAACTAATGTATCTGGCATTCACATACTTTTACATGGGAATGCATCTGTGGATTCTGAACACATTTGTGAAAAACTATCTAATTCATTCAGTCAGTGGAAACCACAGCAGCTTAGGATCTCTAAAAAACCCCACATAACCTTCTTGGAATACCCTTGTAGGTGTCTGATGTTAGATACACATACACAGCAGTTTTAATTTCCCAAAGCTTCACCTTCTTCCAGTGTCCCATCATCTCTCTTTTTCTCATTTATATTTGCTGGAGTTTGGGATTTCTTAGGTTTACATTCTTTTAATTGAGAAGATGATGGGATGTCAAATATGCTTCCAAATTGCTTTTGGCCATGAAAAATGTGATGACTATCTCTTACAACCTCAAACAACTCATGCTGACAAAATGATTGGTAACATATTTTTAGGCAACAACTTGAAACGAACGCTTCTGCTTCCACTGTAGCAATCCTCATTTCATTTGTGATAAGGGATTATACTGGTCACTTAAATTGTCTGTGATGTTTTAATATTGGTAAAACATCCATGACCATGTGTTGTTTCCCCCTTCAAAGTAAAACATCACCTGAAGGAAATATATCTGTTTATATACACTGTTTGTAAATAGCCAATACCCCACAACTGAAAAGTCTTGATTTCCACAGCCAGTACTTGAGTACAGGAAATAATAAGCCATCTTTTTACTTGAAAAAGGAACTTAATCAAGCATTCCTTTTCACCAAATACATGCTACTAAATAGCAAGGAAGAACAGCAGCGTTATATAATTGAGAACATAGTATGTAAGAGACAGAGAAAGCTATTCTTGTGCCATTGTCTACAGATGACATTCTCAAAGGTAAATATGGCTTTCACGGGATTATAGCTATGTATTACAATCATAGCAGAAATAAAGTCTTCCAATCATAGTGGCACTACAAACTGTAGCACTGGTCCATTCAAGTCACAGTGTTTTAGAAATCTAACTGATTTTTCTTTAGGAAACACCATCTGTCTGCAAGAGAGCCACAGTGCAGAAAAAAATATGAGCTCTTGGAATAATTGTGATGTTCACATATTATTCGGTCAAACACAGGGCAACTAGCTAGACAAACAACATTTAAGATTTCAGCACGCCATTTTGCAATGTTGTACTGAAATGTCTCCACAGCAACACGGCTGAATAAGGATCCTCTCACACCTGTCACCTTTCATGGTGTCATATCTTAAAGATCAGGACATTCCACAACATCACACTGGTGCCTATTGAACTACTGTATCATTGGAAAGTGAATAATTCTGAGTAGGGCCAAAAGGTGTAATTCAAATAGATTTGTAGCTAGTTGCACTTTTCAGTTCTATCACCAAATGAGTTGATTCACATCAACACAAGCAAAACAAAAGACCAATTATGATATATACGAGCCCAGAACTCTTATAGTGAGTCAGCAGGTTAAAATATTCATTCTGCAACTAGCACATTAGGAAACACACATCAGCTAATTAGTCAAAATCCCTAAAAGAAGAACAAATTACCATCCACTATAGCAAATTTCGAAAACTCAACCATAAATGAGTTGAAATAGGAATGTGCAGCACAGTTTGACAGTGAATGTTTCTGCTTGGTAGTGCTAACTCTGTTAGTATCAGTACTTTAAATCAACGAAAAATTATGAATTATTTTGTTTAGATTAGAAATTAGATACAGGAATACCTGAACAGACTGCTCCACTTCTCTTACTGTTTTCTGCCTGGTTCTGTGCTCAGTAAACCCTTTGCAAAAAGAATAATCTCAATATATATTTCTACTAAGGTGCTCAATTCAGACCCTTGCAAGACAAATGATAGAAGATATGCTACAGGAGACAGAATTAAGTCTCTGAAAACTCTCAGATTAACTTCACTCTAAATTTTAAAACAGGAAGTGTCACCTGTTCTGCAGACAGCTGAAAAATGGATGAACTGTAGCAAGACCTATCCAACACCTAAAACCAATCATCCACTAAAGCTGAGACTTTTCTATCATGTGTTTATACTCTAGAATCTCTAGTTTTAAAATTACATCAGGGCATCTAAGTTCCAAATATTTGCTTTCAGCAAAAGGAATGCAGTAACGACTCTGTCTAAGATGATCTCGCTTACAGGTCTGGACAGGTCTACACTTGCTTACAACAACACAGAGATTTATAGCTGAGAATGAGCCCTACTTTTAACTGAGAAGGCAGTGTCTGCCAGCAGGACCTAACACTCAGTGGAGAAAAATGTGAGCTTGGCATGACTAAGGCAGGCATTAGAAGATGTACAGCTGGGAGTGGATGAACCGGAATGGGCAAGGTCGAGAGTATTAAAATTTGGCCTATTTCTTCTAATGAAATGCTCACAGAAGGATTGTACAGGCACAAGGTACCATACAGCTGGTATGTAAAAAACAGCAGAAGTAAACTACTCTTCAAAAAAAGTACTAGGAAGAAGGTATATGATAAGTTCATGCAAATTAGGAATTAAAAAAAATACAAGAAAATGGGGGGAGGCATTTAAAATGTCGAAGGAATAAGTTACAGTTTACTTATTTTCCCCCTGAATCTTGCTCTTGAAATCTTTTTGGCTAGATGAGTGGAAAAAGATATAATACTGTGCATCAAGCCCAGCCAGCTCATTCTCAAACTCCCCAGGTGATTATCTTCCCATCTAATTTGAACTGTGTGAAATTATAAAAGACATACCAAACCATGCAGCACAGAAACTACTGTGCCAAGATTGATGAGCTCTTAAATTGGACAAGATCTTGTGCCTTGCTAAGAAGGCAGAAGCATATAAACATTGAAATGAGAAAAGCAAAAAAGGGAGAAAAGGAACCAGCAAAGTTAAGTACTCTACTGGACTGAGTCCCCAAATTAAGAGTTGCAAACCATATGCAATTTCCACCTTAACATTTTCACAGCTTCAGGTTTGAGTCACCCTAATGTAGCTCTAAAGGACTGAGAATACTACTAGACACTACCTTCATATGCAGCTCTTCCCCTGTCAGCTTTTCGTGAGAGCAATTAGAGGTCTTTGAAAGTCATAAGCTTTCTATTTTCTCCCCACATAAACCCCATGCAGTTACAAGAGCAAGGCAGAGATGACCAACAAAACGATCAGTGGCCTGGCTAGCCTCTGAATTAAATTTGCTCTTTTTTCCTATCTCAATATTAAATGTTTGATGGGCAACAACAGGAGGTTTATAATTTCACAGCATAAAAATTAACTTTCATTATAATTCATGCTTGTAATATATGGTGTTAGTAAGCACAAAGTAGAGAAATTAACTCTCTTTATTATTCATATATACATAACAAACCTCAAATTGTAATGTCTAGGTGCTTAGCTGCAAGGTACCTGAAGTTTTATACATTTATAATTTATATTCCAGAAAAGTTTAAGTGACATTTAATTGCAGAGGCCCACTTTGTTGGAAGGGTTCAACACGAAGTTCAAAGGTTGACACTGACCTGGAGCCCTAGGGAAGTGGGATGGCCCTTAATTTATTATGAATTGATTTTGTTGCTAGTGGAGACACATCACAAAATTTGCTGGCCTCTTAGTTAATGGTAACCTTGATTCCAATTCCCTCACTGTGGAAACACAAGTTAGTTGGATACACATGTTCCTTGGTGTACTGTGGCAGCTGAATGCAGAAGATGTGGAGATGAGAAAAAAACTAACAGAAATTCTGGGCAAATTCATTTAGAGACCTCCAACTGATAGGCTTTTGCCCTGCCCCCTTCTCCCTCTCCCCCCGCAAAAAGGAAAGTATTGTCAGTATTTTAACTGCTGAGAACAATGATTATAATTTTTCCATCCCCTTAGGTTTGTATGGTTGAATTTGCAATCCTGGATTCTCAGTGCTTTTGCTTTTCCATCTGAAGGGGAGACTGCTGCTGTAGAGCTCCCTCACACCAACACTGGGGTTGGACCAAAATCGAATGGTTCCCACAGCTTTGGCTGAGCATGTCAGCCACTCTGCTGCTATTGATCTGCAATGCCACTTGTGGAAATGACAAACTGAACTTCTTCTAAGCAGTTGAGAGAGACATTTCACGCCACTAAATAACAATTTATTAGAACTGCTCATGTATTTTAAAAATGTGAATAATAGTAAATGAGTAGTACTTTCCACTTACCGCTAAAACAGGAAAATTTGAATGCCTTCAAGACACAAATTTCTAGGTGTGTTTACTTTAGTCAGACCCTTTTTGGCCATCTTCTTGTATATCACAAATCTTGTGAAACTGTTTCTTTAATTTTTGTGCAATCCAAGACTGAGAAACACAGGCTGCAGCATTACTAAGCTAGACACTTTTCATTGCAGAGAAAAGTTTGGAACAGTGCAACCATGGGTTTATTATTGCAACAGAGGAGCAGGTTTAATTGACACTGTCCTACAGAAATAGGGGTCCAGTAAGGCCCTGAATTTCTGTCTAAACAAATGCAAATGGTGGATAATGGAGATAATCTCCAAAACCAGGAAAAAAGGAAAAAAATATGGGAGATGGCTAAAAATTGCATCTATTTATGTCTCAGACTCCAGTATTTAACAACCACAGAAACCCAGAAACAAAAATGGAAAGTGTAGCATTAGTGGCACTCTGATTTCAACCCAGCCACAGCTATTTATTTTGAGAGAGAACACAGAAAGAGGAGGGAGGGTTTTGTGACAAAGCCAAAGGAGTGCTTCATGTTTCATCATATCCTGTTTTCAACAGTTTCAGTAGACTTACCCTACAATTAATTTTAGCAGCAGATCTTGCAGAACCCTAAGGATATCTGCTCTTTCCTGGCTTTGTGCTGCAGCATCTCACACTGAACTGATGATAATTCTAAGCCATAAACTTTTTCCAAGTTCATCAACGGGCTGTAAAGCAAATTATTTGCTGCATTCCAAAGCTCTAGATCACACATTAGTCTTCACTTGGAATGCTGGGAAGTTTGTAAAACACCTCAGTAATCTGATCTACTTGCTAATTGATCAACTATGACCTATCGATATTATTTTGGAGCTTAGAATGACAGAAAATTAAATTTTTCAAAAATAGTTTGCCTGATATGCAGAAATCCAGTGGATCATACAAAGCTGATGTGCTAATGCAGAATGAAAATTAAAAGCATAGCATATACTCTATGAGGGCCTAATGTAATTTTCATTAACAAGGCTAAAACTGTCTGTAGAGCATGTTCAGTGTATTGGATAGACTAGAGGCAAATTAATAAGTGTAGGATCAGCTATTTTTTAGACTATTTTTCCTAACAAAAATGTTTATTAATAAAATAAAAGTATTTAATAATAAAAGGTTGAATTTAATGTGAGAGAAAATGTATCATTATCTGAGATGAAGTTTAAAGTAGCTTTTTTTTGTGGTATTGAATAAAAACAGGTTCCTAAAAATGAAGCTTGGGAACCAGTAACAGCAATATCACGTAGAGTACCAGAGGATAATGGTAATTATACTCTCCACTTGCAAGCATAGCAAAATTATACTTAGTGTTATGAAAATAGGAGGGTGTCTGCTTCAATCTATGTGCTAATCTAGATGAAGGACCCTTCTTTGCTCAGAAATGATGTGACAGGAGAGGTGTGGATACACTCATATACACAAAGAAGACTATTTATTTATATGGCTTGGGAAACAAGAGGTGTGCCAGGCTTGAGCAACACCTATTATCATTTCTGCAGATAGCTTAGTGCCCTGAAATCAGTCCTGTGATAATTATTTCAGGACTTGATTAGGTGGCATTGCATCAGAACTCCATTTTCTACTTTACATCCAAACCATTTTTGCAGTTCCAAAAGAAGATTCATCCCAAAGCAGTTGATAGTAGTAGGGTGAGAGAAAATGTACTTTCAGAAATTGATAAGGAAGAACATGAATGGCTCAGGAAGAGGCAGGTGACACCGATCAGTGACACTGCTCATGGTAGGCTTATTCTTTAATGATAACATACGAAAAGTCTGATGAGTACCAATATCTGAACATGGTTAGGTTGGTAACTGAAAACAACAATAACTGTTTTGTCTTCATTTATCCACCTTTTTTGTCAAGCATCAGAAGAAAAAAACTTGCAGGGAGGCTCAACTAGGTAATTTATATAAACAAGGGTTTCTCAATGACTTGGAACAAGAGCCATTTCTTAGCTGTGAGCTACTTGCATGTATTAGGCATGAGCACCATGTAGCGTAGATAAATTTACTACTGCTGATGGTCAATAATTTCCTTTTATTCTCATCTTGTGAGCTACTTCTAGACTATCCAACAGAACATTATTATGCAAGAAACCATATACTGACACTAACTTGACATGTTTTCAAAACTGATGTATAAAATGGTTAGTCAGGAACTAAAATTTCTATCTGCATCTTCAGCAAGCTTTTGTAAGCCAAACATAACTCAAATATACAGACTTTTTTTTTAAATTTACAATAATTACTATTGGATTACTTCTAGAATTTTTGGTGCTTGAAACTATTTATGACTAAAAACTCTGACTTAACGTTTTTCAAAGATGACCACCTAAGTGATCATTTCTGCAAAACGCAAATCTTGTCATGCAGATGCAGCAATTGGAACCACAGAGAAAAGAATAGCTGAAGAAAATGCTTTTATTATGGCCTCCTTTCTCAGAGAACTATTTGATTCTCATCACAATAACAATGACTTTTTAGAAAAAAACATAGAAAGAAAATAACAATTACAACAGGTTAGTCCTTGAAAGACAGCATCCAGAAAAGGTCTGCTCCTACATTACAGATTTTGGAAACAATATTATCATTGTTACCTGGTTACTTCTGATAAACTAGTTATGCTAGCTTCATTGTGGGTTTAAAAAAACTTAAAAATCACCAGTAGAATCTTTAGCCTTATAAATCAGATTGGTAAAGGTGTATCTACTCTATTCCTAAAAGCATCAGTAGCTTAACTTAAGCTTCATTAAGTAAGAATTTAGTAAAGAGCTATTGATAATTGCAGTAGAAAGAGCATGAATGTGATCACATAAAAGGACACTCTTTTTCTCTCCTGTCCTGAGAACTCCCTAAAGTTGAAGATATTACCTAAAATTGAAAAAGTCTCCCTTATGGCCTAGTCTCCCTGCCATGGACTGGATGTAGGAAATATGTTTTGTAAATTTGACTGTAGACTAAAAGTCCAAATACCAAAGACTGAGCAAAAAAATTTTGAAAACTTTGTCCAAACAAATGTGTCACTGTCAACTAATACTTCTGAAAAAAATTCAGTGAGGAGATTTTAATGATCCAAGACGGAATCTGAGAATGTGAACTGTAATCCAGAGTAGACAACTGATTAGGGCAGCTCCATCTCAGGAAGTCCTTCTGATTCTAAGCAAGGTCTGTCTGCACCTACATTTATGCTATAGTTCAGACCAGGAGTACGCTTTCACATCACTCCTGAAGCACTGGTATTCATTACTTTTGCAAAATCTATCTTATTCCTCTTTTTTAAGGTACTTTGCAGACCTCATTCTAGTTGATCTAGCCGGGGCAATAACTATACTGTGCCCAGTTCTGATTGATCCACCAGGGCCTTATTTATGCCAAGTCAGCATCTCTCACTAGCTGTTCACTCTCTTCTATTAAGAGATAGTTGTCATATGGTATCAAGAAGGAATCTTCTATGTGTAAGTTAAATAAATTCCTGGTGGCTATCTATTTTTACATTTTGTGTAAGTGCAAATGACTTTTAAAATATTTTAGAGTCTGGAAGTTGCTTCATTCATTCATCGAAAATACCTTGACTTTGGTGACCTGAACACAAAGATTTAGTGAAAGACACTTAGTGGAAGGTTTCTCATGTGTTTCTTTGCAGCAGCTACTGATGAGCTACAGTGAGTGGGTAACATGGAGACACTGCAGGTATCTTTTGGGTTAAATTCCTACTAGGCTGACTAATTTAAAGTGGCTTTATTTCACTTGATAAAGAATTATCATTTCTATCACTTAGACTCTTTAAATTTGTAAAACTAAAAAGATGCTTATTAAATAAATAAAAAAATTTTTGCAAGAAGATTTAGTAAGCCTACCAGAACAAGGGTTATGACTGCTTAGGGCATCATGATCAACACAAGAACACCTTCTTGGAGCTTCCAGAGAAATACAAACATAATTCCTTCCTTAACACAAATCCATTAATTTTCTGATAGGCACCTGGAAGGCCCAGGAGAAGCCCACAAAGAAACTGTTTAACTGTAGCTTTTCTCAGTAGAAGGAGCTGATGTTTATTGTTCAGTATTTACAGGTCTCCTCCAGATGTGCCAGAACTGGGACATGTGTCTTAGCACTGAGGACTTGTCCATCAATCAGAGTCTAGATAGTTCCAAAGGTGTTCCCTGACTGTTTCCCAAGCCCTTCCTTTCACTCTGCATAGCAGCGGGAAGTCACTGCAGGATGTGTTCTCATGTCACCTGGGCTGTGCAGAGATTTCCCTTTCAAATGCAGAAGTAGGTGAATTCCCATTCCTTCAGCAGCTAACACTGTAAGGAATAGCCAGATAACAATTTTTCTTCAGTATTTATAATATTTTTTCATGGTGAATTTGCAATCTACTACAAGGAAAAAACCAACTCTCTATAAATAGTCAGTTCCTAGCAGCTGGAACAATATCTCCTTTTTTTTTTTTTAAATAGTAAGCAGTCCTAGAATCATATCTGAAATACTTAATTAGAAGAGCATTATATTTAGAATATCTACATTTTCAGGCACTCCTCTATTCACCAGTCTGCAATTGTTTGACTAGGATAGAGTTTAATAATGCCTCCCAACACAATCCCCACAATGCCCACAAATTCATTATCAAGGCAAAAGCACCTGGCTTCTGTTCGGGATTCCCATTGCAAGGTAATAGATAGTATTAATAGAAGTATAGTAATAGATAGAATTTGTAACAGATAAAGACTCAGAACAACTAATGTAATACATGCTTTGGTAGTGTAAGTAGCTCTAGAGCCCAATTTGCAAAGACTGCTCACTACAGTTAGCAGAATATCAGACAATGGATCTAAAGGCTGAAGACAAAACACGTCTACAGAGGCCTTTTGACCTATATACTTTTTTATTCATCCCTAATCCATTTCCTATAACATTTCTGACTCTTCCATCAGACAGAACACGGTCTTCCTGTGTGAGCTGTGGCTTGTACCAACTTCCTAGCTGGCAAAGTCAATTTGCAAACCTTCACGCCCTTCTGGCAAAACTTTCAATCCTGAGGCTTGATTTACGAGGCCAAAATTCTCCATCCTATAGACCAAGCCAGAGATGACATAATTTTAACTGGACTACAAAATAATTTTTTTTCCTCAGATACTTGAGAATCAGGTTCTTTAGTCTCCCTTTTTCAAGATAAGACAAAATGTTAACAATGTTAACAATGACATGTGACTTCCTAGATGAAGTAATAACATGAGAATACACACAACTCCTAGTATTTTGAAGAGGAGAATCTGTTTTGGACAACGGGAACGGAATACACAAAAGTCCTATCATTGTTTCAGTATCACATAACCCTGGATATAAGGTGCACACAAAGGCCTAAACATAGAAGAAAATGCAGAAATTAACTGAGGAGAACATAAAAACAAAGAGCTGCAAACAGGTGAGGGACAGGCATCTAAAAATGCCTGTTTACAGGGAAGCATGACTCTTTGGGTACCTTTTTGTGCAATGTCCCTGGTGTGTATGCAAGCCAAGCAGTTTACAAGACCAGTGAAGTGCATGTGCTCTGTACAGACAAATACTGCTGCCCTCAAGACAACACACTTTTCTCAAATAAATAAATAAGCTTCACACTAGTACTATTCCCTTCCATATACTAGTCATGAAAATGCTTTGAACTTAGACTTCACTAAATTATAGATAACTAGCTCCTTAAGTAAGGAAAAGATCATGTGTTTTTGAAGTGGTCACTCTTGTCCTTGCATTTGATTGTCCCCTTGTCTCTTGTATTACTCATGATGTTAAGCCTAAATGTAAGATTATCACCTTTTGGAGGCAAAGACCAAAGTATTAAATCTTTGAAGCACAATGAATCCTAATTAGGTATAATCAATAATAATTATAGTTGTGTAATGGAAAATAGGTGAGGAAAAGGAAATGGCTGAGATCATAATAATTACTTTCTATTAGGACTGGCAGGGAAAACTAGTGTGAAAAGCTGGCCACCTGAGAAAACAGATGCCTATTTATTTGGGTTTTCCTTGGAACTGAAATAGCTAAGTTAAAGTATACCAAGTACACACTGAACATGATTTATAACTTTAACAAACTCTGGAAGCAAAGTGCATGAAGTACATGTATCTCTGAGGGGTTTGCTGTGGTAACCTCTTTGGAATGCAGCAATTACCACCTACGTGGCAAATTGGAAGTGTTACATTCCTGTACTAGTAATCCACTCCTCCATTTAGCCAGAGGTCAGGGAGGAGAAGCAGGTGACTCTTATGGAGGGAACAGTCAGAGCCACAGATTATTCTACCAGAAGGGCAAAGAAGCACTAGGTGTTAACCTCAGAATATAAAAGCCCCTCCACATGGAATTAGAAAGCCCTGTTATACCTATGAGACACAAAATAATTTGGACAAAACTGTAAATTAAGTTCCCTGACACTTCTGATCTAATGTTTTATGTTCCTACTGAGTGCAGGGCTAGGCCACTCCTGGTCTTCAGTGGGATTTTTTTTGTCACGATGGTTCCACAGAGAAGCTGCTGACCATCAAGGCTGTTGTGGGTACAGAGTCCCTCACTGCTGTGCTAGACTGGGCACACAGAGAGCCACGGTAATCAGCTACTGTGTAGCATGTCTGGCAAATTAACTTGTAAGTCCTCTAATTTTTGCTCTGCACTAAGAAACTAGTGCCCTGCCTTCTTAGGGCCATCAGATCACTACAACCAGGGGACTTCTGCTCATGTGGATTGACAAATTAACTTTCTTGGGTTCTTCTAATCTGATGTGCCATCTACTAAATGGATTCCTTACAGGATGCATTATCTTTTTGCAATACATTTGAACACAATTATAATCTATAACCTTTATGGAGAAGTATTAATTTGCTACAATCCATTATTTTAAAGACTTTCAAGCTTAGTATGATGTTATCCACAGTATGAAAGACAGGCTATTTATTAACATCTTATCACCCTTTCACAAAAGAATAGCATCCTTATAGCAACTGTAATTATAGAGATACAGCAATATAAATATCCTTAATGCATCTTTTAATTAGGTTTAGTAGGTGAAAATATTTGGGAGAGTCAACTCAAGGTCAGTTGCCTAAGGACCACTTTGCAGTGATTCACTACTCTGTAGTGATTCACAAAGCACCGAGTGAGAATTTCCACAGCCACTCAACAAAATACGTTATCCCAGGTGCTACAGCCACACTCACAGTGCTGTGTGCACTGCTGACGCACAATGTGCCTTTGCGGCTCTGCTGTAAAAGGGTTCAACATCTACATCCATGAAGGTACTTGAAAGAGTTCCCAACATTATTTCAAATGAAGTAATACAACTGAGAATAAAGAGTGGACTGCAAAACAGCATAGGAAAAGGGTAAAAAGGAAAATACAAACACATCGCAAGTCAGAAGAAGTACCTGAGGAAGAACATACATCTCTTAGATAGTCCACAGGATTTAGCTGTGGAGCTAGATACTTTCAGCTTCAAATATTAGCTTCACAGAAACAAAAGTTTCATCTTTAAGTAATTTCTTTTCATACTTGCAATGCTTTCTCTATCAATGTGGAAGTAAAACAAAGGTAGGAATGTGTGGCTTCCATTAATAGTGATAGAAACAGGTGTTTTTAGCATAGTAGATAAACCTGTGGTCTACACATCCGAAGATCTAAATTATGGAGTAATCTTTTAAAAAAGCAGCCTGCATGAAAGTAATACATAGACATAACTTTTGTGCATTAGTTTCTCATATGCCATGTAATTTTCTGCAGAATGTGGCATGGTGAATAACATCTCCAACGGTACTCAATGAATATTTGAGCTGTTTCATTGTATAAAACCATATGATGATCCAAAGAAAGAACTGTCCTAGAAAGTTTTGTGACACATTTCAGAACTCAGTTTGTAGACCATGCTTGAAACAGAGCCCAGAAAGCCGTTGTGTACAGCTAGGTCAGACATGAACATAGGCTCTGAGGTTTCCTGAAGGCTAAACATAAGATGTGACACATGTGAGAACAAAGGAACTGTAAATTGCAGGAGGTTAATATTTATTTTTTATAAACTAAATATTTAACTATAGGTAGTGCAATCTAAAGCACAAGCAGACCTGCAGGCCTGCTGCAAAGCACGGTGAGATTTGGCATGGTGTGAACTGCTGTAAAATCCCTGGCACATGTACAGTGGGATTACAGATCAAGCACATACAGGTGAGTCCTGATGACAGGGCAGGCAGAAGCAGCTCCTGAGGAGGGCAGTGCTCAGACAAAACACCAGTGCTACTGGTGCACTGTGGGACACACCTAAGCAGGCAGAATTAACTCTGTACAGATGGGAAACTAACTCCGGACTTCTTATGTTTAAATGTCTGTGTTCTGCTGAATTTTTCACTCTCTAAAAGTATTACCCAGTCACTCCTCATCCATACGTTAACAACAGGAGGGGTTTTTTTTATTTTAATAGTACCCCCAGCAATGAAAGCAGCATTTAGAGATCACATCCAAGAGTGGCAGCAAAATCAATGGTTCTTAGCTTAGAAGGCAGATACCTGTTCAGCTAAGTAGGATTTTGGTTAGCAGCATTCTTATTTTCAGCAGAAAACAGTTACTGATTTACTGTGAAGAGCAGTGAAAATGACCAAGCAGGAAACAAAGATCAAAACTTTCCAAAATGAGGTGTGTCCACAGCTAGTACTACCTGCCATCCGCTTTCCACAAGTTATGAACCTACCAAAAGTTCTCAGAGTACAGCAGTCACAATTTTCCAAGAAAGGAAGATAAGGGCACAGAGACACCTACATACTGTGCCAAGGTCCCCTCAGTTAATTCAGAGCAATCCTTAAATTTTTAGAACCAGAAACAAACAAGCATGAGTAGTGTGTACTAATCACTGTCACAACTATTTAGCATTTCAAAGCATCCTCACATGAGTTTCATGACAAAAAATTTTATGTAATACGATATTTATCAGAGCAATAATAGCAAAAAACCCTAAAGATGTAGTATCCTTGACTTCTACTGCTTCCCCCATGTTTGAAAATATATATACATCAAATGCATCCATGTTGAAAGAGTATATTTATTAGCAGTACATTGAGTATATAATTACAGCAGATTAAATAGAGTACACTGAGAATTAAATTTATGAGACAAAAGATACTATTACAGTAATTATTATTCCGAGTTTCTTTTGTATATGACATCAAAAGACTTTAAAATGTTACATTCAAGCACATAAAATCTTTGAGTCTAATGTAGTACTTACGTTTCCAGGGATTTTGATGACTTCTGGGTGAAATTCACAGTAGCATTTTAGCTATGCTGAAGAAGGGTGAAAGATGGAGAAATTGAGTCCACTTTAAGACACCATAGTGAACTGGCTGAAGAGCTGGAAATAGGGCTAACAAAACAATGCACAATTTTGAGTTCAGCCAAGTGGAAAATGTTTCTTCAGCCTCTACAGGAGTTCTCCTCCCCATGAGATTTCAATATGTAAAAAGCATCTAGTTTTCAAAAGTGAAAAAACAGACGAGAATTGAAATAAGTCTGGAAATTCATCTGTGGTTACAACTAGTTCCTCAAGCTGCTCTTCCCTTCAGTGGCCCAGAGCACTTAGTCAGAGCACTGCTGCGTGTTGGTGTAACAGCAGTAGAGCCCCATGGCTGTGCTGTCTGCTCCACTGAAACACAGGGGCACACGGACCAGCCTGTAGGCCCCCACTAAGGTAAACTGCAGCTTCCCCCTCTCCATCATTTTTGATGTACTACAGCGTGCAGCCACATCAGACATCAGAACTTCCTCTCCTTCCTGCTTCCTCCCTTTGAAAAACTCCACAGGTGAGGACACATCCTCCTTGTCTTTCTTTGGTGTTCACTTAGAAGTCCTTCTCCCTTTCTGTCATAACCCATCCTCAACCATCATCACATCTCTGACCTTCCTGAAGGATTCACTGACCACCAAGCAGTAGGTTGCTCTTCAGACAGTCAAACCTTAAGTTAAAATTCAAACACTGAATTTGTGCCCTCCAAGAGATTCTTTTTGAAAGAGCAATATTGCAGTTCTCCCTCTAAACAAATATTTCTGTGCTTTATAATTTGAATGGAAGTAGACATAGAAACACCCACTCCCCACAATTAAATGGACCCTTCTATGTTAAATGAAATCAGGGAGAAGGATGGGAAGCAAGATGACATTTAACAGAAAGATTCACCTTAGAACAATTGGTTCATAACCAATAAAAAGTATCTGCTGAAATTTGGAAGAAATGCTTAATTACCTAACTGAAGACTTCCTATCTCAGCTATTAAACTAATAAACATTAACATTTTAAATATTATAACTTTCAGACTTCTCTGCTCAATCTTCCAGCACAGACAAAACAAGACTTTATAATAACACAAGCACAAATTTCTAAACCCTAATGTTTTTAAGGAATTTTTGTAAGCTCAGCTTTGAAAACATGATGGAAATAACCAGAAGAACACCTGTCTACTACTAACACACTCACCCCTCTTATTCCCAGCTAGATTTTATTTGCTTTTAATATTCTTGAAGAGAATGTTTTCACCAATTTGATAAATCCAAAGTACAAAATTCTATCAGCCTTTTGGGACTACAGCAGAATTTAGAGTATGTTCTGTTACACTCCAGCAAAGGTACTGACAAGGAAGGTAAAACCCCCCTATGCATGACTGCTTTAAGGAAACAATTGTGACAATGCACCCTATCACAGTATAGACTCCCCACCCTGGAACAAGCAATAGTATATCGCATTACCACATCTGATTTATTCTTTTAGCTGCTGTTTGCAAAGGTGTATAAACTGTCTAAAGACAAAATTACGCAAAAATAAACCTGCAATTATTCAAGGCATGGGAATTAAATTATTCTATATTTACTCTGATCCAGGTGATAACAGCATCTGGTTCTTAAGTTTAACTAAATGGTGCCTGGAGGCCTTGGAAAAGCTCTGCAATAACCTAACTGTTCCAAACACATGAATATGGCCCTCCAGAGGCCTGCAGGGAGACCTGGAGCAATACCAGCCAGACAGACACTACAAGAAAACAAAACCACCTCTTGAAGAGCTGTCCCAGTAGGTCTTATTACAGGCTTTACAAATGACAAAATTACTTTGAAAATGTGGGTGTTCCCATCCAGCTTCACCAAGTGGAATAACTGCTAGAAAACACAGCCTGTTAAAAACACACAAATTTGACAGCTAGAACTTAAAGCTGTAGGACAGAAGCACCTGGGCTTTTTCAGCCACAGACTGTACTTTTTCTTTTGTTATTGTATTTTATTTTATATAAAACTTCTAAGCCACATAAAATGACCTAGTGTTTCATATCACTCTTTTTATTCTTTTTTTCTTACCATGTCTTAATGACTGACTCCATCTAGATTCCTTCCTACTGCTAGTATTCTTCTCCAGACTTCTCTATTACTGGACTTCATTCCTAGATTACAGCCTTACCATTACCTTTATCTAACAATAACATAACATAAATCTCAGGCCTCCAAATCTTTCATAATCCATGAGGACAAAGGCGTTCAAAGCAAACTCTCCCAAATCTAAAGCAAGCTCTGCTAAATCTAAGCACTAAATAGTTTTCCTGGGTCAAAAAAATATTAATTTTCAATTGGAGTTTCATCCTTTTTAGACTCCCTGTTTCCAGTTGATTGTCCGAGAAAACTGCTTTGTGCAAGCTGAATGCCACTAAAAAAAAAAATCCATGTAAAAACATACCTGAGTTAAAATACCCACCATTATAGTGAAAGATTGCCAAGGCAGAATTATTTTCAGTTTTCACATTATTTTTTTTTTTTTGTAAATAAACAAATCATTTAAGGAAACAGAAAAAATTTGTCAGCAATTACAGAAGCATTAGATAAACTATGATGCAAATAATAAATAAATGCCTAACATACACCTGGTTTCATATCCTAGCATTTCCCATTCTTTAGGAGATAAACTGATTCTTGAACTTTGCAATAAAACAGAGAAATAGATTATTGGAATTTTTAATAATGAAATACTCTTTAGTTCCAGTTAGTCCTTTAAAAAATCAAACTGTCACCATCAAACTGTCACCATCAAACCATCAAAGATGTATTCCTTTCCCACTGGCCCTAGGTGAGGATATATTACTGAAACATTTGCTGAACATTTAAAAACTTATGATTTTGATATGCAGGGGACTTGAGCCGTTAAGAGCCAGCAAAGCGAGCGTGGCTATGCAGAAATGCAGAGCCCTGAAGGGAGCTCGGGGGAGCTGAACGGCCCAGCCTGAGCAGGAGGCAGCAGGGCCACAGGGCCAACTGGCGCCACCCTCTGCTGCCAAGCTGGAAATGTTCATTTTTATCTATAATAAGGAGCTGCACTATTCTTGTCCCGTCTCTCATCCCCAGCTTTCTACTGAGGTGTGCACTTCCAGCCAGCACACTGTGCTAGTCCCTGGATTACCACACATTCAGGTAAGATCCCTTCTAAAGTGTCATCCCCGATACTTTAATCAATCATTCACATCCACAAAATTCACACATTAACTAACTTCAAAATCCTACTCCAAGCTCTCCTAAGGCATAATACTACAACACATTCTGACAACACTTAACCTACTATTGCCCTCTAAAGACTGCTCTTGCTAAGACAATATTACCTCATTATTTGGCTGCTCTTCAGGGTGTTACACAAGCAGCTGTGAGCCTTAGTCCTGTATTTGGAACCAATTGCTCATTGCATACTATTAAAACTGGTACCCCTCTCCAGGTCTAGGCTGTATGTAGGACCCTTACAGACAACGGCCATAAAAACAATTACAAAGAAATTTTAAAATCGGCCCCTGAATATATCCCACAAAAGAACAGATTGTTCATTCCGTAGAAACCTTTTCCTTGAGATGTCACTTGCAAGAAAAAAATCTTTCTTTCAGCTTTCTCAAATTTTTATATATGATTGTGACTCTAAAAGTCACCTTAAAAAAAGACTTCCACTATTATAATTTAATCTCACTCTAGAGCATCATGCTTTAAAATAAATTTACTTAGAAGTCTGTACGTGATGTGACTGCAAATATCTTCCTTTAGAACTGACCAGAAAACATCATCTTATGCTTCTCACCACAACACAAAATTAAGCTCCAGTTAATTTGCCAGTCTGAGCTCAGAAATACAGAACTTCACAAGAAACTTACCTCCATTAGTACCTGGAGTCCACATCATCCAACTTAAGACCCTTGCCAGGCTGCAGCATAATTCTCTTCCTTCATGGCCAGCTTTCATTCTCATTGCAAAAAGGCGCTACACAAAGAATAGTCTCTCTGACTGAAGTTGTACTGAGATATTGCTGTGGTGCACAAAGGGAAGGGAAGTGCGCATGGATCTCACAAATTGCATAAGCTTATGTGAATTGAGGCGAACAAGTTTATTATTTGTCAAATACAGTCAGTGGGACTGAACTTTGTGTAGTATGCTGAGATCAGTACACAGGGTGAACAGCCACCTGTGGCTGAAAGGTTGTAGGCAGAACAGACACATCACAGAGACTGAGATTTCTGAAAGAAACAGGTTCAAAGAGGTATTACACAATGAGACAAACATGTCACAGGCCAAGGACTGGACAAGTGTTTACAGAAACAAAAGAGCCTGCAACAGCACAGATGGCTCAGACTGCCACCTGACTAGCACAGACTCTTCTTTCTATATTATTCCCAGGTTCACTTTCGTACCACCACAAGTTAATTCTGCTTCAGAATCTGACCCTGTAAATAACAGCAATCACTAAACCAGCAGTCAAGTTGTGCCTTGTTCAGCTGCTCATGCTCTGAAATCAACATTCCCCATTAAAAAAGGCCATTGGTCCACTTGGTCACCTGCACTTTGATGCAAAATTCAGAACTAGGAAGCCTCTGTTTTAATTTAGTCAGCAACTTCTGAGAAATACCAAATACACAGGCAAATCTTGCAGAATGTTAATAGGGTTGAGCTCTCCCTTGTACCGCTACATTAAAACAACAGGTGTACAAGCTCCCAAGTTCTCACAAAACCCCAGATCCTCATAGGCAAGTACATTTTCCTTCTCGCTCTTTCCAGGCACATTTAAAAAGGAAAACAAGCTGTCAGTCGGGGCAGGTTTCGCCTGTTTTCCCGAGGGGCGTGTGGCGGAGCCGCCCGCAGCCGGCGGTGTGCCCAGACCCCCGCCATGAGGGGCCGGCGGGCGCACAGGCCGCACCCGCCCGNCCGGCCGGCCCGAGGCCGTGGGGCCGTGGTCCGGCCTGGCCCTCGCCCCGGCCGCGCGGGAGGGGGGAGCCATCGCTCCGGCGGCGGGATGAGCGGGCTCTCTTAGGCGGCTCCTACCTCACCTCACACAGCAACGCGGGCAGGGCTCGTGTCCTGACTGCAGGCGCTCCCGCAATTGCCACCTGCAATCGCCAAAGGAGCCTTCAAGAGAAACCTGCCAGTCACCACCACCATTTCATCCATCTGTTCCTCGACTGAGCTGCTTGAGGCGCCGTGAGGGCTGAGGGGGCAGCTCTGACCTTACCAACTCCCCCCAGGACTGGTCATTTCTGCATTTCCTTAACCATTTTTCAATAGAGTATTAATTAGAAGTAGCATACAATAGAAAAATAAACTACTTAACGAAAATACTTGAATAGAGGATTAGAAAAAAATCCTATTTTCATAAAGCATGGAATGAAATGGGGACTGCAGAACTTATTCAGTATACCAGGCACCTGTGCTGTGAGACTTTGATTTTACAAAGGAGAGCTGGAAAGTGAAAATGCCGTCTCCATAGTGATAGGAATTTTGCACCGAAAGTTCATCACTATAACACGTGGACATCTGTAAATCAGTTAATCAGGACTGTTGTCTTGGTGAATTTGCAATACTATGACTTAAATTATGTAAACATACATTGCAGAAGGGACAGGCTAACTCTGCTAACCCAAACCCACTCAAACTCAGCTGGGACAGCTGAGATTGTCACCAACAGAAGAATCTCTGTGTAGGGCTCAAGTTTACTCTTTTTTTTTAATAAGCTGTTGTTTTTTTAATAAATGCTGTTGCCACATTTTAACATTTGACCTGAGGAGTTAATGATCTCTCCCTGTCTATAAAATTGCTACATGTGAACAAGCAACATCAGCTGAAAAGTTTGACTTTTTTTAAAAAAACAATCACAAGCAAAGGTTAACCGAATTACAGAATTTTATTTTGTGCATTTCAGAAATGAATAATGACATTTTCTAAAATCAGTTGTTGCTGTGATAGACAGACATTTAAAGCTCATGTTTCCATTTTACATTACAACATGCAGTGTGAGAATGATATATTAGTTTACTTGAATTCTCAAGTTAATCATCTTTGAATAAATCAAGAGCTATTAACTGTGTAAACATCAGTAACAGTTATTATTTCAATTGGGAGGAAAAATAATTCCTAATATGATATAGGTCAAGAAGCACCAACTGGAACACAATGGATGCACAGTTCTTACTGAGTTATTTAGTTTATTTCTATTTTACCAATTATAAGTTTACATTACTAGAAGTTTTTGAGTGTAAAATATAAATGATAATGACACAGCTCAGGATCAGTCAATATAAGTCAGCTACTTTTAGGGGATAATGACTTGATCTATATGGATATCAGCTCATGTTATGTTAGATTTAACATTGTTTTCTTCTCTCTTAATTTTTAAACTGTCTGGCTTGACAAAGTGTTGAGTAGCTTTTTGAAAAAAAAAGAAAGAAAAAAAAAAGAAAAACCCCAAAACAAATAAACCACCACCCCCCCAAAAAAGTTAACAACCTTAAATCTTACTTTTGTTGCTACTTAACAGCAAAGTCAACCAATACATATTTTTTCCCTATTTAAAATATTTGTCACTAAAACTATGCTCAACTAATCAGTGCAGAAGCAACGTTATAAATGGGCATGTTTAGAAGTTTCATAACATATGTATTTTTGTGTACACAGTGGTGATTTATCTTTAAAATTTTACTATTAAAATAGAAAAAAACCCTAGCAGTGACAAATATGCAGTCTATATCAGCAGTGCAATTTGCAAAACTGGAAAGCAATCTGTACATAGCAAAGGAAGGTTTTGATGAAAAATTTCTCATGGTTTTTTTTCCAAACACCTAAAGAGTGTTATTGCCAATGTATATAATTTTGACACCTGGTGGAAATCTTCAACAGTCATAGCTCTTAAGCTTCGCTTCCAATTTTAAAATGTTTTCATGAAGTAAGAACAATTGTTTTTCTGCCATTTTGTTCCTGCTTTCTAAGCCACAGGAGCCATAAAACATACCTTGAAATAATAAACAAGAAATAAGTATCCAGGAAAACAGTAAAGCCAGTGAAACAGGACATAAACCTCAATATAATTACCAAGAAATTTGGAAAGTTTAGTGCAGTATGAAAAATACTTTCTATGCCTTTGCACATTAAAAAAATAATCGGTAGCTGACATTTCAGTAACATTTTTGATCAAATGACATTTCTTATGCATTGTGTTGAGAAAATAAAAATTTCCCAACCCAGGTACTGCAGCAGCTCAAAAGTTCAGGTATAATATAGACGTTACCTACTCCTAAGGACTGAACACTTCGGCAAGGGAGTTAAATCCTTATTGACATTTCAAATAAATAGTATATGAGTATAGCCATTTCTTACAATTCATCTCTCTTGAGCCTGTTAACTTGCTCTTACAGTATGTACCTGAAATACATCTCCCTGAACAAGACAGCACATGTGCACTGTACTTTAGACAGGATACAGAAACTTTAAAATACAGACACGATAAAATCTTGATCTATGTGTTTTAGTGCATTATAATTACATCCTGTATTTATTTTTTCAGCATATGTTGTCTAACATTAAGAAATAGTGCTTTTGCTTTTCTGCCTTGTGATGTGGGGAAGTGTTGTCAACCTCACTCTCTGCCTGTTTATTGCACTAAGATGGAAAAATTGTATGAAGAGTTGAGAATTACCAACTGCACTCCTCTCAGTTTGTGAACCCTGATATGAACTTAATAAGGACATACAGGCATCCAAATATGAAAAAACACATTTTGCATCATGTTCACTGGATTTGTTCCCAAAGGACACCACAGAGAGGTAGCACGCTTATCGTTATTGGTGTAATTTCAAAAGGCCCAGAAGCCTCACATTCTCCTCTCTGATACTAGGCTAGTATGTCTTTCCATTGTGGTAAGTGTTTCCACCTGATTCACAGAGCTAGGATTTTCCCAAGAAAATCCTTTTTCAAGAATGAAGGGCTGAGGTGACCCTATCTCTTCAATAAATGAAATTAATAAGCAGTCAAGCACGTTGGCCTTCCCTAACATACAGGCTGTGCATTGTATGCAGTTTTCTTATGAATTACCCATGGTGAAAACCAGATATAGATGAAAAAACAGGTTTGCTATATGGCTCATGGTATTTAAAGAAATCTAGATTAACATAGGATGTTACCTCATTATTGCTTGAGCTAACTCTCAAAGTAAAGTTTTCAAATTTTATACATGACTTGAAAAGTTGATTTATTAAAGTATTCATACACTTTCTGTGGTTGCTTAGTGGAGTGTTCAATTGAACACATACAAAAACATCCCCATTATACAGTTCAATGGAGAGATAACATATTATGCCTTCATAAATGCATGGTGCTAGAGCACAAAGCATACCAAATTCAGAAAGCTAGAGGTTAGTCTACTCTCCCTTAAGTATGCATTTGCAAAAACATCCATTTACTCTTTAAGAGACAAAGAAAAAAAAACATAAGAGCTGCGCTACTTATTTTTAGCTCAGGAAGGAGCTAATTTACTTTGTTACATTAAGATTTTATTTTGAAAAGGCTAAAAAACCAAAGCTACTTAAAATTAAGTTTGTGCATAGTCTTAAAATTGCTCCTTACTAAAAGTTTCTGCATCAAGTGTGCACTGCAGTTTTATTTTATTGTTATGGACTGATTTTCAAAACACCTAAGCCCCACACAGTTATAGGGCACAGGAGCTGCTGGCATGCAGCCTCTTTGAAAGTCAGGACACAGCTTAAGTGATTGTGCAGAACAGTTACTTTGCCTTGCAGCGTAACCCAAGTGTTCGTTTATGCCCAATAGTAAGACCACAGAAGTTTCATCAAATCAATCAAAATAAACTTTTACAAGTCATAAAGGATTTCAAGGACAACACCAATCGACCAGGCCTGAGTTTCACAGCTAAAAGGACAATACTGCCCATTCTCATTGGTTAGCTCTGGAAGCCCTTTCCAGGATGATCTGATAAAAGAAAACACAAGTGAGTATTATTGTTAGATTATAGATTGAAATTAAAAGAACATTTCACTTTAAAACCTTTTGGAAGATTAACTCAGTAGGAAACTGAAAAGCTTGACTAAAGGTCAGCTATCCTACAAGCACAGTATATCCTTTAATAAGTGAGATTTAATTAATATTTTTTTCACCTGCAGCTGGGAATTGTAGTGGAAGTGTCTCTTCTTCAAAGCAGACTCTCTGCTACTAGTAATAACTAAACCTACACAACTGGTGTGGTGCTGCCCCTGTTTCTCATTCTGCTAGTTCTGCATTTGGAAAATGGTTACAATGGTATTCAAACTACACTTGAAATTGATTATGGTGCTAAAAAGTGACAACGGCTGGAAGACAGCGTGATTACATAAACCTCCAATTCCTCCATCGGAACAAAAACCCCCCACAAACTAGCACACTTGCAAATATGTAAGTGAAGCCTGTTGCTACATTAATTATTCTGTACAGAAACAATGTATCAAAACAGAGTAAAAAAAAAAAAAAAAAAAAAANTAAAACTGAAAAAAAAAAAAAAAAAAAAAAAAAAAAGTACACTAGTTTAATAAGACAGAAAAAGCAAAGAGTGTTACCAAACTGCAAGTTATTTCTGATACTACCAAACAAGAGATGTGGACAAGACACTATGTAAGGCAAAATGTTGCTTAACAAATCCTTTTTTCTTCCTCGTGTGGTCAGACAAACTCTTCTGTCATGAGTCCTACTGAATTACTCTTTTAGGTACAAATAAATACATGTTTCATGTGCTGCAGAACAGATTATATGGATAAGATATCAAGGGCAAAGTTTTTTGTTTACTTTAGTTTGTCTCAAACCCTTAATAATTAAAAATAAAATAGACAGCAAAAGAGGAAAAACAGTGTATGGGTTTGGTGGTTTGGTTTGAGGGGAAATTCAAAATGCAAGTTCCTCTGTCTCCTTAGAAAATCAAGGTTATTAGTATGACAGCTTCAGAATCTTAATTTCCTCACTTAGAACCCAATAAATCCTAACAATATTTTGCATCATTTTATCTGCTGAAATTTTAATCTATCACTACTAGCCTTTTAACTATTATGTTTTAAAGTCTGTTTTTAAATACTCTGATTTTTAAAAAAAAACAACTCACTGACGTTTTTCTGAAACTGATTTCTTGTATGAAATTAGATCCTAATCTTTACATAAGATTTATTTCACCCAGTCTTCACATGGATAAGTATTAGGAATTCTGCAATCTCTAAAAGACACTAGATCTCACCTGTATTTGAAACCTGACTTGAGATCTGCAATTGCACAGATAACAGTCAACTTCCTATCTAGAAAAGAGATATTTATACAGTAGATCTGTACTCTTACATGCAATCAGATGGTAGATACCACTATAGCCTGGTCTTTTGAATATTTGGAATCCGTGTTTGTTGTTATCTTACCTTTCAAGATGAACATAGTGGCGAGAAAGAACATTCTTAATCATAACTACAGTTTTTGCATATATCTCTGGACCGATCAACCTGGAGAAGTACAATTTGGCACGAAGAAAATACCCAATTGGCCACAGCCATTCCTAAGCAAAGGATGAAAAGAGATGATTATCAAAGCAGTTGGTTTGAAAAGACAACAACACTTTTTCTAAAATTGAAGGAAGTAGTTCTTACAGGTCCTTGGTGATAATTAAAACCTCTGGCTACATTGTAGTTGTCATTGTCAAGAGCATTATCATATATTCCACAGTATACCATATCACTGCAAGAAAGAAAAAACATATTATGCAAACAGAGCCTTAATTAAAAATAATATACAGAAAAGGAAAACAGAAATCAGCCGAATAATTTGTCATTTTATTGATGGTTAAGTCAGGGAGGTCTCCATCAGGTTCTGTACCTTACATGACAGTAGAATTCCAGATAAAGTTTAAATTTGTAGGAAAATGGTCCATGTCTTGAAAGGACTTAAGAGTCATAATTTCACCCTTTTACTCAAACTGTAGTGCTGTACACTGTATCAAACACAAGTATATCCCAAGATGCAAATTCAGCATCTTTGGTATGATGCCAAATTTGACTTGCTTACTGTGAGGTATCCAAAACCACCCAGCCATTGTCTATTTAAATAATCAATTGCATGGACTTTTATAACAGCAAACCAATTGCTCTGAAAGTACTTCCTGCAGCCTTATTTCATAAGTATATATGAAGATTTCACACCATCACCACCACCCCTGCCCCACATCAAGTAATTCCTACTGCTGTGTTTATTGTGTTTAGGAATTAACACTTGATCTTATCTCTATTGTACTTACTCTGGGTCTAAGGTTTTCATGCCTAACGGACCAAGAAGCTTTTCCTCTGCTATCTGCAGAGCTTTCCAAGCTCTCTCAGGTGTGAACAACTCAGGGGCCTAATAAAATAATAACGATTTAATGAATAATCTCTGTGCATAAATACACATAAGGCTGTGCATACATATGCAGAAGACAACAAAAAGCCTGAGTTTTGCATTACTGAATCAACTTCTAGAACCTGAAAGTCAGAGTAAGCAAGAAAAGAGAAGGTATCCAGTGCTTTTTTCAATTTTCATTTTATTTTAAATACCCTTGCCAAATATTATTACTGAAGCTCTTTACAAATCCAATAAAGACAAAGAATCTATCCCTTTTAGCCAATTTGATGGGAAAAGCAGCCTCCCAGACCCAGACATTCTGAATACAGTGAGCACTGCAAATTGGCAAGTCCTGTCACGATGTATTTTTAGGAGATAGTCCAAGATGGACCAATATTAAAAGCATGGAAAAAAAGCCACTTTCCGAAAGTTATTCCAAGCAATGTAAGTACCCGATAGAACACCACGCAGATGGACCTTACCGTTTTCTTTATAACTGAACTAAGCTTGCATTTAAGTGCAATGGCCTCCTCCCATTCCCCCACACTTACCACAACCATTGCTATTGGAAAATTTGGCCTGAGTTGGTAATCACACCATGGACTCGAAGCTCCGTAGCTGTCTTTATAAATTCCACGTTTGTGTACAAGATCTGGGTGCTTTTCATTAGGATCTGCTGGATTCTCAGAGACGAAGAACAGCCTTTCAAAATGTCCTTGTATTTTCCTGTCCCACTCATCATATGTGATAATCTCCTCCTTTCCTGCAAGATGTTACATACAGTTTTAATTTTCAGAAATCAGCCATAGTAGCAACAGCAGAAGTATGCTTCTTGAATTCCTGACACTTAATATAACAGGAGCAGACCTAGCATCACCTCTCTCAGTTAGTGATTCCCCACATTTAGGCCAATTGTACAGACCACAGGAGGAACAGCTCACTGAAATTTCGAGTGAGACTAACACAACATCAGTCTTCACAGGGCACATATTCACTTGGGCTGGGTAAGCTTAAAGTAATTTGTGATTAGAAGAGTATTCCCTCTAAAACATAAGGGACTTCCAACGATATTTATGTAAATATTCCCAAGAAGGGGTTTTCTGTGTTATGAATATTGGGGGGGGGGAAGGTGGGAAGAGAAAGAAAAAATAAAGACAAGTGTCCTGCGTCATTTTACTTCACATTCTTGTAAATGAATGATACAATCATCAAAATACACAGTAACCTTATCACTTATGTCCATTTTGAGAAAAGGTATTCAGGCTCTGAAATTCCTTTGTAATCCACAGAATAAACTATTTAAAATATTGAGAAGAAAATATCAACTTTTAATAAATTTTTATAGTAACAAAAGGACCTTAATCATACAATATACTTTCCCAAGTTCTTCCTCTTTAACCCTTAAACCTTCTTCTGAGGGTTATATGGTCACTATTTCATTGTTTTCGTTATTTTTATACCCCAGTAATACAATTATGAGATGTGCCTGTTTTTACCATGTCTTTTTACAGTGACTCCACGGAATGGAAATATGTTTTTCCCAGATAAATCCATCAACCAACGAACAGCCGACTTGCAGAGGCCAACCATTTCCACAGCAGAGCCATCTCTAAAATAATAATGATAAAAACCCTCATTCATTACTTTAAGAAGGCTATTAAAGTTCAATGAGTAACTGAAAAATTTAGATTCATAAGTATCTTATTTAAACAATTTCTTTTTCCTTGTTTTTCTACTATTCCCCTATTTCTCACTCGGGGAATGAACTTGATTGCAAACTGACTAGCAAATACCTTTTTTGTGGTATTATCATACCCAGCTAACTAGCACAAGTGGAAGACAATTTTTTACCAGTGACTAAGAACGTGAAAAAAGGATCAACCCCAAACAAGGTGGTCCTCTGATGTTATAACCGTGTTCAATACAAAGCTTCTCAACTGCACAGACACTTCTGTAACTTGGGCAAGTTCTGCCATAAGAGATTACTCAAGTCAAAAGTGAGGAA
Organism: Edolisoma coerulescens; assembly: GCA_013397115.1. Taxonomy (NCBI): domain Eukaryota; kingdom Metazoa; phylum Chordata; class Aves; order Passeriformes; family Campephagidae; genus Edolisoma; species Edolisoma coerulescens. The sequence continues at coordinate 1,303,755 of VWZW01004136.1, forward strand.
TTAAAATAAGCACTAAATGCACTTCTTGGACTTGCTTCTTTTTTCAAGTAATATTCATGTAATCAATATATGCAAACATTTCATATTGTATCATACTCAGCTTTACTATCTACTTGATGGAATTTTCTCTCTCACATCACCAACTCAGCCTCTTTTTGAAAGTACATCAACCTCTCTTAGCTCCCAGTTAAAGTGCTGGACTTGTCAAGCAAGATAATGTTTCCCTCAATTCTCACCCATGGATGGGCAATTGATTTGAAACTGATACTGTACTAAATCTAAGCAAGGATGCCTGCAGCAGTTCGCTGGCACATGATAAAGAGCCTATTTTAAAATGCTTAATCTCAGCTCTAAAAATGAAGATGTTGTAAATATTTTGAATTCGAACTAAGAAGTATTCGACCAACACAATTATCAATATATAACTCATATGAGAAATTTAAATAACAAAGTACTGCTAGTACAAGTATACAGTATTTCCTAAATTACATTTTACCACTTGAATTCAAAAGTCAAGTCTTAGCATGGAGCTGAGACTGTGAAAGAAGCCACAGGCTTCACCTGCTGAGAACACAGCTTTTTACTTCAAATCAGCAAAGAAAAAAATCTCATTAACATTTTAGTAGGTAGAAACATTTAGAACGTTTGAGAGATAACCTCTCAGATGTGTCAATAGAAGGCAGAGTGGGTCTGCAGAAGAATTTAAGTTAAAAAAATAATTGTAAAATCCCCTGCCTACGGCCTGCATTTCATACCTTGGAGTAGCTGGAATTCCTTTGTTGCGAGCTTTGTCGCTCTCTCCCATTTTATCCATCCAAGTGCCACAATTGAAGCGGCTCCCTCCAAAGACAAAGCCAGTTTCATGGTCAATGCCTGCAGTTATATTAAAACCTGGCAAGCAAGAATATCAGGTGTTAAGTCCATTTTCTAGATGAAACAAAACCCCAGCTACCCTCCCCCAACCCAAATGTCCTAGACAAACAAAAAAGCCTTCCAACAAGAGACCCGAGTTAGGTTTCTGAAGGCAACTGTACTTAAAGTGAAATTTTAAAGAACACTTGTACCAAAGCATATGAACAGTTGCTAACAATGAACTATTATTTAGGCACTTCAAAAATATTACATGGATATAAAGTAATGTAGTTTTAGTTACATTAAATATAACCTTATAATAAAAAATATGCTCAATAGAAAGAGGAAATAAGAGGAAAAGGAAATACAAAATATAATCATCATGCTCTGTATTGCACATCAAATGTTCTATGTATGTTACCTTCATCTCTCATGTTTTGATCAATCTGAGGACCAGCATTCCTTTCTCGGAAATTTATGCCTTCCATATGTCGTTGCATTGCTTCCTGTATTACTTCATAAAGTGGCTGATCCTAGATTCATTCCGTGTTCGGATGACACGTGAAAGGCAAGATGAAAAATGAGTAGAAAGCATTTCTTGAGCCTCTAGTTTATGATACGCTATTCCAAAAAAACTCCCAAACCATCAAACATTTTCAAGTAGCATCCTTGGCAATGGCAATACATTGTATGCAACTTCTCATATAAACATTTTTTTCAAGACAAAAAGCAACAAAAGGATTTAGAAGCTGATGGAACTTTTTTTCCTCCTCCCCCCACCCCTTGCACTTGGTCTAATAAGGGGATGCAAGAAGTGCCTAAAATACGGAATTCTTGTGCTATCATCAAATTTCACCATGAACAAGATAGCAACAGGTTCTTGCAGCTAGAAAAAGTTATATGCTTTCATTAAAAAACTATAGTTTTGTTAAATACTTAAATTAGAAGTGATCTTTACCACAGTGCCTGCAGGCTGAGGAAAAGAGTCGTCTCTTGGGTACATCCTAGAAACAGGACACCTGAGAATGTCTAATCCATTTGGAACAATTTTACAGTACTCCTGGATACACTGAAGCCACCACCACACAGCATCACGACAGTTGTATCTGGCATGTGTCCCCCCACCAAGCAGATTGGGAATGAGACCATGTCTTAAAGTCCCACCAAATGCTAAAATGATGTTTCTAGAACAAAAGAAAATCACAGTCTTGACTAAGTTGCCTTCAAGGCCATTATCGGACCAAGTATCAAGTACAAAGCATATAGGGTTATTTTAATAGCAAGGCAGGCAAGAAGACAAACAGGATTTTAAAGACAGATGCCAAAAGTCTGCTGTTGAAAGCTACAAATTACTCCATTTAGCATGAACTTCTTTTACAATAAAAAACCACCCATTCCCTACAAATTCCTCAACATGAATACATTTAAATCAGTTTGTACAAAACATACACCATCTATTCATATGGAAAAGATAATTTGCTTTTTTATAGGTAATGATATAGACCCTAAATCCAAATCCCACTGAGGTCACAGGGAAGGTTTTTATTGACATTGTTTATGATTACCCTGGTATCCATTCTGATAGGTGGGGTGGAATGGGGACGGAGGGCAGGAGTAGATGGGAATTTCCTATTAAAATACAGAGAGGTGACAGCAACTGAGGTTATGAGAAGTTTCATTTGAGAACCGTTGCGCATACCTTGCACAAAACACGGATTCCAACTAGCTTTAAAAGGCAAAACAAACATACTAGTAAGACTGCAGATCTCTCAGCATGAGAAAGCTAACAGTTGGCCAAATGTACTGCAGCATAAATACATGCTAATTTACACCAACTCATTTTTATATTTATATTATGTGTCAAGCTCCACTCAATATTAATCAAAATATCAAATTCATCTGGCTTATGTATGGCTCATTTGCCAGGTTAAACATTTATAGATACCAGATTGTAACAATGCACAATTAGCTGATTTCTAGTATTAATAGACAAACACCAGCAGTTACAAAAAAATCAGGACAAACCTGCAACCATGCCTTTCTGATTAAAACAGCATTCTTTTTTGCTACTTCAAATTTTTACATAAGTAATTCTGAAATTATTGCTCAGCAACAATGATGCAAGTAGTAATGAAACAATCACTTTGTTCAAGGACAAACAGGAGCATTGCAGGGATTAAAACTACCTTATCTCTACAGAACATCAGCTTTGTATCAGTGCTAAGAAGGCAAAAGAGAATCATGAGCAGTATTTGTAATACCACTTACAGAGAGCTCCCAAATATATCTAGTGCCATTAAAGTTTTATACTGCACATCAACTGTTTCTAACAGCTTGTGCATCAGCTCAGGTTTTGAGAGCATTGCTTTTTCCTAACTGCCTACAAAGCCAACAAGAACTAAGGCTAAGCCAGCCTTACCTTGCTTCTAGATAGCGCCCAGTAACTAACAGTAGACCTCTTAGTGCAATAAAAGTATCCCGTCCCCATGACCGAAAAATTCCAGAAGAAAAGTGAGGTAAACCTGAAAAGAAATGTCATTATTCATCTAATTAATTGATATAGCTGAAATCTCCAAGCACACATATAAAGTAACCAGAAGTAAAAAATGTATCTGCATTTATAACTTTTTCCTTCATTAAGATATTTCAAATATACAATCTCCTAGACCGAGTTCCTGATAGAATTAAATACACCCTATACTAGAACAATATCTTCTAGAATTTCAAGAACACACAAAAGTATTTCTCATATCAGTAACATTTTAATTTTTATTAAATCATCTGGCAACTTAACCAAAAGTTAATTACAAGAAATAGAAAGAAAACTAACAAGAAAGGTCAGAACTATGACAAGATTGTAACACTCTGTCGGCAAGAGTATATGTATGAGAGCTGTGGCATCTCAGCAGCATAAAGGGGATAAGACTGTTCTCAGGCACTGTGAAAGACATCCTATTTCTCTCTTCCAGCAGCTCATAGAACTACATTTTACTGCAGACATTATAACATGTAGCTTTAAGAATGATTCTAACTGATAAGACATAATAATTACAACAGTAAGGTCCATACTTGTCTTCCATTTTTTTCCTTTTATGGTCTATTAACCAGAAATTCCATTTGGTAAAGTTTCAAACCAGCAGTCTCTTGTGCATGCTTGGTAGAACATTTCACTTCTACCACTTACTTTAACAAAGTATTTGCTAATTCTCAAATATGGCCTCCACATCTCTGCAAATTTATAGTACATGGCAGCAGCACTTGAGAATGATAATCTGTGTACAATTTAAAACTCTCAGGCACACCAACCAGTGAGTATGTGAAAGGAATATTTAAAACCAAACCCTTTAGTATAATTAATCTTTATGACCAATTTAAGGGAACACTGTGCCTCTGTGCTTCTAGGTAACACTAAAGCAGGCAAATGGAATGTTATTAAAATCCAGAAACTAAAAGCAATAAAGCTACACAAGAGAAAGAGTGATGGCAAAAAGAAGAAAAGCACTCCACTGAGAGACGCCACTGCATCTGTGGATGTTTAAAATTTCCATGGCTTCAGAAAAGGAATGAGCCAACTCAGAACCAAAGTTAATTCATTCTAAGCCACAGAAGATAATGCTTTGGACATAGGAAAATGCCCACAGGAAGAGTGCCAGATGCTGGCAGAACATTTGGAGGTATAAATACTACTTGCTGACTGCTTTTATGCTCTTTCCTTTTGGAGACAGTTTCAGATCAGGAGTTCTTCTGGTCTGCTAATGGTTCTTTCTGAGAACTTGTAAACCACAAGTTCACTCTTGTTACTCCATTACATTTAACTTCTTAAATTCACATTTATAAATGATAAACTAAAACCCCTTATGATAAGTGTCCTCATCTCAAGCAAGTCTTCTGGAAAGGAAAACAACATTTTTGTAGATCTCTACATATGGTAACAACTAATATAGCAAAAAAAGTCTCTAAATAAAGCATTTACATATGAAGCTCTCCCTCCCAACCCCCATGAGTACTACTAGAGAAAACTCCCATACTTTTAATATGAGCAAATCTTTACCTTAAACATAAGGCAAAAGTGAGTGAAATTGCTACATTTTATACATAGTTGCTGACATATGGCTCTGAAACATGATGCAGAAAATTTTAATATAGTTACTAAAACCAGTTTAACTATTTTGGAAGATGTCTTTTTTTTTTTAAGGCTGTTCTCACTTACCAGCTGCCAAGGAAACACAACATTGCTCTTTCTGATTTGTAATCTCATTCAGCCTATAGGGAACATCATGTAAGGAAGGAGACAGATCTGGCAGAGAAGAGTATTTTCCTATCCCACATAACTGGATTGAACCCAAGGAAAGGTGTTTAACAAATGTTGATCCATTCTGCACAAAGCTGTAATTCAACATAATCAAATTAAAATAACTTTGCATTCAACAATAGGAGTCTATAAAATGTTTCTTTTTCATTAGAAGGCTATGACAAGCATTACATGTAAGAAGTATAAAAAACTAGCAATGAATTAATACTAGCATTTTGCATTAACTAATTTTTTATGTAAGATTTAATTTGTAAATGACTCGTTTTCCTAAAATGGGTGCCCAACATTAACAGTAAAATCTTAAGTGATTAATGCCAATGGGAGTGTACATGACAAGTACTTCTAGAAAACAGTTAGGGAAAAAAGTTGTTTTGGTTTAGTTAATGCTTATACACAGACCTAAGACTTCAAAAATATGATAAAAAATATTTTCCTATGAACAAGTTTGTCAAAACCAGTCAGTATTTTAAAAAACCCATATTTTTACAAATATATACAAAAACTGCAAATAAAAAAAATCTGTAAATGCATTGCTTGAAAAAATGCAATCTGCATTCCTGACTAGTTGATCTCCAAGCATCTTTTCATAAAATACATTACGTTCCATGATTTCACAGCCATACTAAATTGTATTCCCATTTTAACATCCCTGTTTTTACAAAACAGTATCGACTTGTTCAGCACATTCATAGCTAGAATAAAGCCTCCATTAAATCAATCTTCCTTCCCTTTGCAAGAAGCAAAGCAGCAGACACTGAAGATTAAACAGGTATTTCAAAACATAAGCAGAGTGCTCAGATAATGGGGAGTAATAATGGAGAAGTGTTGAACAAAGCATCAGCATCAAATACAATCTGATATTTTCTTACTTACCTGAACTTTAAGAAATCATTGCATTGATACTAAAACTACAGCAAAAAAAAAAAAAAAAAGAGCTTCCAAAGCCTGGCAACAAAGATGCTGGCTTAGGGTTTCCTCCTCTTACTGCACAATGCCAACAGTAGTTATAAACTGAAACCCTGGATAGGGGTCTGAACTCTCAGTCTTCCAAACTACCACTGTCAGAAGATGGATTTGATAATTCTCTCCCAATTTTACCATTTTACATTAGAGGAGTATGAACATATTTGAATGACATTCTCCAGCAGATAAAACTTAAAAGGCTCCCATATATACAGATGCCTTTATAGCTCTGATATACCAAGCATACCTAGACATCTGATGCCATCCCACATCCAGAAGCGTTGTGTATGCACCCACTAATATGGCATCAAAGTAACAGGGGATGAGGTAACGTGGAATCCTCTTCAGGTAGACAAACATGGCCTTCAACCATTTACCAACCTATTAAAATATAATATAATTAGAACTTGATAACGTCAGAGTTCAAAAGCCAGTGCTTTCAGGATCCATACTGTTACAGTACTTGTCACAGTTTTCGTACACGTAGTACACCCCAGTTATGCTGTACCCTTCTACTCCAAAATTTCAGCTAAAAGACAGGAACTCTAAGAAGAGTAGTAAAGAAAAACATGAATTGTATCTGAACTATCAAAAATAAATAGGCCAAAATGCGAAGTATAGAAAGAGAAAAAAATGAACTATCATGAAGTTGTTATTAACAACCCCTTCATATCCTATCTATTTTTCACTTCCCTTTTGCAGTCCATTCTTAAATAGGATTAAGGGGAGGGAAGAAAAACATATTAATGGTTTAATCTACTAGAAGAAATTGCCTAGACAAGAAATATGTCACAGACAGTCTGAATTTAAAAATATGCCAGAAATTGAAAATGAAACAAACTAGTAATTTAAAACCCCAAAGTTACCAAATAAGTATTTTTACTTACTTCTGCACAGGCTCCAGCACGTGAAATCAGACGATTACTGACATAATCAATCATCCAGTCTCCAGATCTTAAATTGTCACAAAATGGATGACCCAAATCATTTTTTGGTCTAATGTCTGCCATCACTGACATTAACCCTGAAGATACAAACCCAACTCTGTATTAAAAGACACACCATTATCACAAACAGCAATTGCAATTCAGGAAGAAAAGGTACATAGCAACAGCTGCTTTAGTTCAGTTACTTCTCTCAATCTGCATAACAAGTTAGGCTACAACTCAATTCTAGTTTCCTCAGCATAAATCCTAGAAACTTACGAAAATCATTGCAAATAATTAGCATGATGGAATTTGCATGTTTGATAAATGACAGACACTCCTTAGTAATCTAGTAATGCCTCAGGTTAGATTAATGCAACTTTTCACTGGAGGTATTTTTCTTTTCTTTTTGCTTTAAAAGTCAAGGCACTGGTGTTAAAACACATACTGGGACGCAGTATTAAGTTTCAGAGCATTGAGAGAGGGGGTTTGTAGTATGAGATTTCCTGGGTACAACACCAATTAGTAGCATGGTCAAGCAGAAAAGAATTACCTTTTTTACCAAACAATGGCAGCAGCAATAGAACAGCATTATGATGTGATCTGGATTGAGCAGCTCTCATTTACTTTTTTTACTTGACAGAAAAAAAAAAAGCTGAAACTATTACCTTGGAGGCCTGCATACTTTAGGGGTGACCAGTTTGGTATATTGTAACAGCCTCCACCATCTTCTTGTTCTTCTGCCTCACATCTATACAGCACTTGATTTAGGTCAGCCAAAGTTAGTTTAGATGCAATACTGAAAAAACAGTGGAGAAAAAAAAGAATAAAACCCAAAATAACATCAATAGGGAAACAGGGAAAGGATTTCACAAACAATTTTAATTTCAGACTTACATTAAAATAGTAAAACACATACAACTCTCTCAATACTCAACCTTGGAAATTAAGAGCCTGATTTTTCGGATGTTCCAAGATGTTCTCAGTGCTTTTTTAGAAACACAGTATTAAGTACAAAACCCAATCAATCACACCCCAACACTGAGAAGCTGTCCATGTTAGAAAGCCTGCTTTAGGCAGCAAATACAAACTGGGAAGTTTTTCAGTATTAACCCCGCTGAGTATTATACATATAAGATCTTTGAGAGTCTTCATTGCACTCTGACAATTCAAACCCATCTGTACCACCACCACCAAAACCCAACAAACCCTCACTAGGTTTACATAGTATTCTTTGCTCTCCTTGTAGCTCCTTGGTTCTACATCAGAAACTTAAAGAATACTCACGAAGAAAATGGCGTTTTTAATATCGGTGCTGATTGATCATCAGGAAGACTTCCAGATTTAAAATGAGAGCTGAACTGGATCAAATGATTGCGGAGTACACCCACAGCCTCTTGTGCCTTTGGGTCCAGACTAACTCTGTAAATACGAATGCACATCTTGCAGAAATACAGCACTTGGAAGAACTATTCTCCAGTCTCCCATCACTCTTTTTTAACTCACGCAGCCATTTGGCAATTACAATAACGTACCTGAATACTATCACACTTCCAGGTGTTAATCTTTCAAATTCTATTTCTTGAACAAATTCATTCGGCCCTTTTATGGCAGTTCCAGCTTGCTTTATGATTTTACTGTCTTTTATCTTAGAAAAGAAAACAAATTTGCAACTGAAACTCACTGTCTTTTTTTCTAATATAAAATATCACAAAAAATATTACATCAGAACATGGGTGAAGGAGGCTAATTACCTGGATATGCTCTCTGAGCTCCATTGTGAAATTAGGCAATCCATTTATAAAATGTAGATCTTTTTTGTAAGGACTAGCACTTCTCTCAATAGTCCTAGCCTCAAGTACTACTTCGTCTATTTTTCCTAAAAAAAGTTAAATCATGTTGCAGCTCTTAAGATTTTTGAAATGAAAAAAGTGATTCTTTTGAAATCATGAAGCAAAAGCTTAAACGAAAAACCTGAATATCCAAGATACAAGTCTCTGTTGCACAGCAAAAGAACAGAAAATACGGGAAAGTATTTTAAATATCCTATAAATACTCATTACACACTCATACGCTCTATTGTATTTAAAATGGCAATTTTTGTTGCTTTATAATAAATTAACCATAAAATCAGACAATGAGAGAATTACAACCAGTCTTTTACTGGTCATCAGCTTTCTTAGTTTCCCCATTACCTTCTAGGAGATAGGGTGCTATAGGAGATATAGGTGCTATCTAGGAGATAACTGTGCTATATTGCTTTCCAAATTGCAGCTACAGATGGTTTATCTTTAAAGGGTAACAATTTATTATTAATACACAAACTCTATTTTTCTCTATCCTTTAAGTAATTTACAGACAACAAGGTATACAAGTCTTGTAACCATCTTAAAATATGATGCGACTGATCTTAAAACAGGCACACACATGCACTCAAAGAACTAAGTATACTTAAAAAGCCACTTTGGAAAGCCTTTCTTCAGAAACATGTCCAGGTAATGTATAGAAGTCATTATACTTTGCTACTTTTGAGTATAGTGAATACTCTGCATAATTAATTAATATTACGTATGTACTGCATACATATTATCTTTACATTAACTTATTCAATACAGAGTTCTTATTAAGATGTATTTTCAAGCTACAAAATAGCTATACATGTTTGAAAGCTGAATAAAAACGGCATCAACAAACAGGATAAAATTTTAGCATTTTTCCTCAGTAAAACAGAAGAAACAGTAATTCCCCCAACGTTGTACAATTAACCATCTCACTGTTAAATATTACTAGCTCACGAAGAAGACCATAAAAACGCCCCACACCCTCAAGGGGAGCTTGAAGCAGGAATATACTCAATATGAATGTTTCTGAAAACCCTAAGCACTTCAAGTCTGTTATTGGTTCTTTAACCACTTTTGGGACATACATATTACTACATATAAAAGGAGTATTATATACTGAAAATTTGCATATGGATTTCACGCACATGTGCTTGAAGTTAAAAAGCAAAAATAACCTGAATTTTTTGTACATGACAACAGCTCATGGAAAGAAATCTGTTTACCTGGGATACACATTTCAGGTACTTCTTTACTGTAGAAACAAGTTTTAGGATCCCTGAAGGCAGTTCGACACACAGCCACAACAGACTGGTGTGTGTTAGGGCAGTGTCTTGTCACTGCAACTATATCTTCATCAACTTGATCTACATACACCTAGAAAAGACACAACATTGCAACCGTGCTCTCTCAGAGCATACACATGAAGAAACTGCAGTGTTACCCTCACTTCTTGCCTGATTAAAGCCTTTAGCTCCCAGCTCCTGATGCAGCCTGTTTATGGCCAGCCTTCCTGCTAGAATTCCTGTTTGGAAATTAACTTCACCAGAAGTCAGATGTGCTGCTGGATTCCATTTTGCATAAAACCTCTCTTCAGATACTACAGAGATCTGTAAAAAAACAAATTTAAGCAAATATGAACTACTCTGGGAAATAAAAACTACCACACCTTGAGGTCTGAACTATTTAATAAATTCAAATTTCATATGAAGCTGGACTATCTGAAGTAATGCCAGATAGTAAACTGCTTGGAATTTCAAATAAACAACATTAAAATACGTGTTCTAGGATGAGAATAAAAGGTATTTTTAAAGGTAACTTAGGAGTTGAACTGGAGACATGTACCTGGTGTGGTACTAGTTCATCATAGCCTTTTGTACTTCCTGTAGCACAGCATGCCATGGAAACAATCATTGCACTCGGAAGAGCATCGTATGCAGATCGGTGCTGCATTAAAAAATACATAGGTAATAAACAGTGAAACAAAGAGAATTCAATCCTCCCAATTCAGCATACAGAAAATATATTCAACTTAAGAGAGGAAGTGCTAATCCCATGATCATCCTTTCCTCAATTACAATACAATTAGTGGAAAAAATTTCTACAAATGAACAAAGAAAAGCAACTTCAGAAAAATCACCAAAATAAGCACTCCTTGCCTACCACTCTCTCTCATTCTTGCTTGTAAACAAGGTCAGGAGAACAGGTCAACAAGCAGAAACAGAACCACTTACAGCAACTGGATGAAAGACTCAAACCAGCCTATTTAGTAACTTTATATACTTTTCCCCTTGAAAGACAAAATCCTGAATGTCAGAGGGTATATTTATAAAATTTTTTTCTCTGCATGAAAACTTCAACTGAAATGCATTTTTTCTAAATATTGTTCAGGACATCCAGATGGCATCAAACCCTTCCACAGTTCAGAAAATAAAAACATTAAAGGTAAACTTTGTTTTTTGGTTTAGGCACTCACCTGAATTGGACACTCATTATCATGTGTAATATCCATAAACAGTGCATGAGCAATAGCTGGCATCAAAGGCCTCAAACGCGGCTGAACGAAAGATCCGACAGGCTCACCTCCAAACCGATAAACCAACCTCCCCTCTTCATGGCTGTTGTAAGCAGTCATGGCCTCTAAAGAACAAAATACCTAAGTGTTTGCATAACAATAACTACCACAGAGGACAGCACGCACAAAGATGTTAATGTGGCATTTAGAAGTTGTTATTTTGGTGTGTTCAATCATTAAAAAAAAAAAAAAAAAAAATCAAAACAATGTAGCTATATTCTCCAGTGTGGAAACACAGCATTGGAATATTACATTTACTATAATGTATTAAGGAAGAGAAAGCTAAGGGAAAAAACAGACAAAAAAGCAGAGATCACACTATTTCTCACAGGCTTTAAAAAACTCATGCAACAAAAAAATCAGACATGATGCAGGACTTACATAGCAGAACTGTGCTACAACTCCTTTTTCCTTCACTAGACTAAGAGTGAAATATTTAACCTTCTGTAAGCTAATAAAGGAAGTCTCTTATTTTACGGCTAGTACTGTATTTTTTGCAGAGTATCAAAAAAGTCACAATTCAGAACCTATACTTCTGATTATACAGAGTATGAAATTCAAACTGCATAATCCGGTAGAAAATTTTTTCTTGGAAAAAGCACGTCATCTATAATCTCTCGTTGGAAAGAGACCACACACGCAGGAAGCCTACCTCTTATTAAGGAGGTAATGCCCAGCCTATTCACAAAGATATTGTCCAGCTCCTCATTTCCTGTGAACAGTTCAGCCACTACATACAAATCGGCTCGCAATTTTCTAGCTGTGTCCAGCATGTACTGCAAAAAGCACAGCCAAAAAAGCCACAGAAAGGGGAAAGGTAGATACAAAAAAGGGCAAGTTTCAAGGCTAGGCAGGGATTGGACAATAGGAAAATGCCATGCAGCAAAGATAAACAGAAAGCCAAAATTAAGGAACAAAACAAGTTGTTACACAGAAGAGGATACACAAACATAAGCAAAACCAAGAATTGGCATACAACACAGGAGAAGTTAAATAGAACATGAAGAAAAAGAAAAGGTAATTGCATAAGCAAAGAACACGAATATATAAGAAAAATAAAAAAGCATACCAATGTTAGTTTCACATTTAAAACTCCAAACCATACACGACAATCCTACATAATTTTCAACTGCTTATTGTACCTCTAATCAGGCTGGTAATTCCCAGGCGGTTGACAAAAACATTGTCAATGTACTCACTGCCCGTGAAGAGTTCAGCTATCACATAAAGATTAGGTCTGACTGATCTGGCTGTTGCTAGCATCTCCTATAGATCATAATACATTTTTAATGCAAGACATCCATTGTCAGCTATGTATATACAAACATTAACATGAATGTTAACCAAACATAAATGAGTCACTCATATATGCAGCACATTAAAAATACTAATAACATGTAAGTTTCATAAAAGCATGGTTTTATTTTACAGATATTATTTATGGATTGAATTCTAGGAAATGTTCTGTAGACTTTAGGCTAATTACAACCTTGTGTTTTAAAACACAGTCTTTGCTCAAAATACAAGAGCAAAGGTTGGATAAAAGAGATACTGACTGAACTAGGAAATCTGAGCAAGACTTCAGTTTAAGCCTTTGCAGTTACCATTCCAAAAATAGTAACGCTAAACAAAAGAAATGGCAGAAGTTTGCAAAGCTGTATTTAGGAGCCACTTAAAACTTGTGTGGGAAAATCAACTTGTTTTAGAGAGCTCTTCATAGACTTAGGTCAGCTCTGTAACAAGCTTCGCTACTCCAAACCTATTTAAAGCTCATTTACTAGGCAAGTACAACTTCTGTATGCAGTCAGCTCTCTGGGAAACAAGAAGCACTAGTCTTACCAATATACCTGCCAGACTAAACTTTTTTCAGGAGTTCTTTACCAGCTTTTAAATTCTGTGAAGTGAACCACTTCCTGTTTAATTTAGCAATAGCAAAATATATATGGCAAAAAAATAAACCAGTCAGACTTTCAATCAAGTCTTGGCAATGACTCCAGCTCAAACTGACATACTGGATACTGGCAGTCATTGCACTAAGTGAGGGAAAAGTTACCCAGGCCCATTTCACATCCACAGTATTTCAACTAAAGCAGAGAAGTAAAAGATACAATAGCTACACCCCTCTACTGTTTAATATAGCTGAAACCATATCTAAACATCACCAGACAAGAAACCTTGCTTTTATGCTATGAGGAAGATTCACTCCCACCGAAACTCTGCCACAGGTCCTGCACTGTTACTGTAAAATCTGCAGGATCTATTTCACAGGCAGGAAGCTGCTTTATAATAAACATGCTTAATTTTGCGTACCTCAGCTACATGAATAGGTGTTGAGTGACAGTTGTCCAGACGAACACCATGGAAATATTTGGCAGTGATTTCAGTGTATTTTTTCATATGTGCCCAGAGGTATGGGCAGTCTTCAGGTTTATTACCATAACGCAGCTTCACACTGTCTCCCCAGCAAATGAGCTCTCTTCTCAAGTAAACATTTGAACCTATATGGGAAATAAATTCAATTTAGTGTATATATGTAGTATAGAATGTGCACCAAAATGAAAGCGTGACATTTCATTTTCTACTGCTGAAGAGCAGAAAAACACTGTAATAAACAGTAAAAGTTCTAACAATAACCATATAAACTCAAGAATCTATATACACTACACTGACATACAATTTCACACTCTTCCATGGGAATATTTAGCTTCTATAGTGATACTGAAAGAATTCTTCAGATTGAAATAAAATTCCTTTTAATTCTTAAAAAAAACTTTACTTCAGAAAAAAAAAAAAACCAAAAAAAAAAATCAAACAAATGAACAAAACTAGTAGTTTGTTTTTTTACACTGGCCAAATTCAAAAAAGAATCTCACTGTGTTATCATAATACGTCACAGCCACAATTTACTATTTTATCTTCTATTAACAGCAGACTGTGATGGATTTCCAAAGCCAGTAAGTAAAACACAGGAACTGTAAATTACCACAAATTCTCAAAACATTCACATAAGCACAACCAACCTTTTTCTTCACTAATAGCAGCACAGCCACATGGACAGAAAAACTGTGTTTCTTTGGATGAACACCATGATTTTTTCAAAGGATCATTCAGAGAACTGGCTGCATTTGTTTTGCAGTTCCTTTATTGTGCCTTTGTGTACCACATGTTCACACTGTGTTCTCAGTTGAAATGATGTGTGGCATAAAACAAAGGCATAACACAAGTATAAAGCACTCAAAAACCTGTAGCTGAGTTATGAGAGAAACCTCAGTAATGGAAATTAAATATGCTAACTGAAGCCAGTGACTGAGAGAAAAAAAAATACAAAAGTCTGCCTAGAAGAAAGATCAATAAGCTGAAGGCAACTGAACAAAAACACGCTTGAAACATGTTATTATCTCAATCCTTGAGAAGGAGAATAAAAGCAAATAAAATTTAGTGAAAGGGGTGTAGATTACTTTGCAGAAATTAAATGTTTGTTTGCTAACTCCAGATCACTCTGGAGTATCATCAGATTACCTTGTAAAGCAGACTCAAACTTTTAGATGGTTTTTAATTACAATTAAACTGGCCTTTGCTTCATTTAGTTTACCAAGTGAATGGCTTCTCTGAACATAAGCTTTTTTGCTTTTATTGGATATCAACACTGTCCCCAAAGGAGTTAGATTGCAATATTTTAGTGCATGGTGATTTCATGCCCTATTTTACCTTCACAAGTAATCCGCATACTTAATTTGGATTAACTGGGTCATCTCTTGCCTGCCACTCAGTGGACTTTTCAAGGATCCAGTTTTTGCTCACTAATGCAGTAAAATACTATTCACCTTTTCATTGCATTAGTTTTTCTGCCACACTGTCATTGTCTCATGGAAATGCCAACGAGCACTGGTGTTGGAACAAAGTACAAAGTAAGCAACAAAGACAATGACAGAAGTGGGGAGGCAGGACATCCCCATTTCAGTGGCAGAAAGCTGGTAATTTCCCTCTCAAATCTTGTAAAACTGTACCTCAAATTCCAGTTCTTACAGTTCATCTGTATGCTGAATGGGAAATTAAAGTGCTACAAGCTTAGCATCTGCTATTCTGCAGCCTCATAGCAATACATCTGGAAAATACACAGATTAAATAAAATCCTTTTTGCTTTGGCTAGAATATCAAATGTTTTGTAAGAATTCAAATTTCTTTTACAAACCCGGTTCTGCAAAGTTTCTAAGAGGATCATCTCCCATAACCCAGCCATTATGAGCCATGAAATAACAAGCTTTATCTGGCTGATGTATCATAGTTTCTTCTTCCTCCACAGTCAGCTCTTTGAATGGATATGTAAAATACCTATGGAAGAGACAGGCAATTAAAAGAGAAAACAAAGAGACAAGAACCAAACATACGGTCACCTAAGGTGCAATTCATTGTCTTTGAAATTAAAGTATCTGCTATGAACACGCTTGTACATAATACAGATAAAAAAGAGAGCAACTTGCATAAATGATGCAGAGTTTTCTATTTTGAAGGAAGCTTTGAAGGAGCAAGAAGAGATGTTGCCACTATCTTGGTGTCAGCTGGTAATGTAAGATTAAAGCTGTAGCTCTTTAGATATGAGTGGCATCAAGTACATAAAATGTGAAAGGTGTAAACTTTCCTAGTTCCACTCCTCTTCCACCTACAACAGCAATTTGCACTATGTAAGGTTTTGATGTGCTCTGAGTATTGTCTCATGCTTTCTGCTCACATTTGTTTATGAAATAGTTATTGCTGTTGCTTAAAAAACCCTGTCAATTCACAAAGCGGCACTTGTCCATGTGAAAGAAAACATACATTTGTACAAATAAATGTATACTTTTATTGAACTTGCTTTCCCTGGATAGGTTCTAATAGTTTCCAAACATACAAGAAAACACATATGTACCTGGTAACCAAGGGATGTTGCCTACTGATACGACCCAGCTTAGGACCATCACAAGCGATTCGTTCATAAACCACAGTCCCCACAAGACAATTGACAGCCTAGAAGTAATTAAACTATGCATTATTGAAATGCCTGCATTTATTTGCAATTTTAAACAATTCAGCATTAAAACACAGTAATTTCAACACCTGTTCTTGATGGTGACTAGTTTGTCTGTATTGCTCAGCGTTTAGTTCCTCAATCCTCTTGCGAAACCAGTTACAACATTCTTCTATTGCCGCTGGTCCATTGCTTATCGGGAGGACATCAAAAGCAGAGAACAATTAGAAAAACTATTTTAAAAACATGCAGCATGAATTACTAAAAGGAATCAAAACTTAACTTTTTCCTCATATCTGAAAGCAAGGTCTTTCTTTGGCTTCATAAACTTAGCTTCACTTAGATTTTAACTTGTAATCAGTAACATGGTACCTGTGTGGTATGAACGTTGCCAGTGCTATATTCATGTCTACAGTACAGCCAAATCGTCTGTAATCAGGGTCCTGAAGTACTTGAAGATGTTGATTTGGATCAGATTTACTGCTCATTTTGCCTGAGAACAAAATAGAAATGAGTACTCAAAGTAGAAACAGGAATTACATTTAATAGACGTGCAACTTTTATAATTCCAGCATAACCAAGATGTGGGTGGATGAAGGCATTGAAGGGGTACAGAGTCTTTAAAGTCTTTCCTAGCCCTCAAAGCATTCTTGTATGCTTAAATCAGCACAGTGGATGTCTCACACAGCAAAAAATAGCATTATCTTGTTTTCCATCTAACTGTTAAGTTTACATATGTCTCTTGAACTATAAATAAATAATTCATATGCTTCAGCAACATAATCTTCCTTTACCTTGAGTTAGAAGGGTTTTAAATTGCTGCACAGCTTTGTTAACATCCACTTGGAAAAATTCCCATAGTTTTATTTTTGGATATATATCTTCATAAATTATTTTACGTAAACACTGTAAAAATAAAAATTGTGTTAGTTACTGAGATGGTTTATTAATATAATTAAGAAAATTTAAAAAAAAAAGGGGGGGAGTAAGGGCTTATTTCACTAAGTATTTCTGCGAAGTATACACCATTTTTTGTGCATTTCCACAACCCTAGAAATATTAAAGGTTTATTCAGCTATTTATACAGTTTATTAGCTTATACCTAGTTCTCATTCACTTACATTCAAGTGTTGATCATTTTCAATCAAGGGTGGGACCCCTTTGGCAATATACTTTCCATCAGCCACCATACCAGTCAAATGCCACAGAGCTCTATCCAGGACCCAAGCTGGCTTCAGGTGAGGAGAATTTACAAGGTTATAGCCACATTCTGGATGCATCTTGAGCCATTCACTGTTAGTAGCTTATTGAAGAAAAGGAGGGGGGGAAAAAAACCAAACAAAAATGTAAATACGTAAGTTGAACCCTTCATTGTATTTTGTACACATCTTAACACCAAGAAGCTGAGGTACTATAGTACATATAGCTCATCCACATTTCAACTGAAGTTCTCCATGTCAATAAAAAATAATAACCTTATGCAGAAATGTTATTACTGATTGACTTTTTTTGGTCAAAAATACAACTGCAGAGACTGCAGAAAAACTTTGTTAGTTACATAAAAATATGCAATAGTACCACCAATTCTGAAACATCAAAAGAAAGAAAAATCAAATTTTTGTTGCAAGCAATACATCAAATACTGAACATAAGATACTGATATTCTTTGAGTGTTGAAAGCCAAACATACACCCCAAACTTTATATTATAAGTTGTTCATTTTTAATATTCTTCATCCTGTCAGATGCCACACACAGCCAGAGACATAGATTGCACACACACTACCCAAAAAAGAATTAATGCAAAATATAGTTAAATTGGCATTTAAGAAAGGATTAGCTGTGACACTTGTGTACATAAAAGGAAGCTGAGTTGTAGGAAGCAAATGGTGCATGCAAATGGAACACTAATTCAGGCCAAACACTACACTCTGTGTCTATCTGCCAAGCTTCCCCTGTAGCATCAACCAGCACCAGAAGATACGCTGAACATTAAAAATTAACTCAGAGAAGGTAAGGAGCCTTCACTAGAACACAGGTGGAGTATTCTAATAGGGACAGCAGGCATGCAGCAGTATGGGTAAATACATACATAGCAGAGAATTTTGATTTTGGAAGTATGACAATGAAGAAAATTCCAAGACTTAATCTCTTTCCAATTTTGCAACTATTTTCCAACATTGCTTAATTGAAAAAAAACTTAATATATTCTTCTGAATGAGTATCTCGAACTGAAAAACTAAATTATAAAACAAAAAAACAAAAAGAAAACCTCACAGAATGCCTAAGAACAAAAACCAGGTTTTCAGAAAAGCAGAGAAAAACAGAACTAGTACTTCACAGATGGGAAAATATATAACAAATTATTATATTAGAAATGTGACGAGTCACTAATGTGTCCAGAATTATAGCAGAACAAATAGCACTTAAAATCCCAAGTTTGCTTAGTTCAAAGAAGTTAAAACAAAAATATCAAAGGGGAAAAAAAACCTACTAGCTCGGTCTATAGTGTGAACAGCTCTTCTGAGCACCATTTTACATTATATGTCAAGACATGGCAAAATTCCATGTTTATAAGGTCATGCCATTTGTGGAAATTAAAATCCTTATGGTTTAAATACCACCTACAACTAAACCCACCATGTTTTAAAGTTATGTAAAGCAATATTAAGCTTAGGCTGTTAAAGTCTATTCTAGGCCAAACAGATTATTCCCTCCTGCTCTTTTCTTCTTTACACTTTACTGCTTCTGAAAAAAGCTTTCTTCTCCAAAAAGCAAAACCAGCTTGTTCTGTTCTTCTACCAAGAACTATAATTTACTATAAAGGACTTCCATAAGTAAATACAATTAATTCTAAAAAGACAACACATAATTTAAATCTAAGGGGTTAGCATTAAAAAAAAAAAAAGTCAACAGGCCTTCCACTAATTCTGGTACAGAACAGAGGGATGTTTCCTGATCAGAAGGTAAGCTCCAGTGATTCACACTGTGACATTAAGAGAAATCTAACTCTGCAGAAGAATTATCCAAAACATCACTGGTGATTATATTTGCTACAGCTAAGGAGAAAATAAGTATAGTATAGAATACATGTACAGGATAAAGTAAGTACAGGAATATGGAAATACCAAGATGAGGAATTACAGAAAACTTTCTAAAATTCATTATATTCTTCTTTGAGAAATCTGAAATTATTTTCTTAAGCGACTAACTCATTTTTACATAAATTAAACATAAGCCTAATATTTAGCTGTAATGCTCACAGCCCAAGATTTCTTTGTTTTGATCATTCAAAAAGCTGGGAAAAGGTGGTGTTTAGTATGACTAAGTGCTTGAAATTAAGATTTACTCAAGGGCTATATTACAGTTATACAACAGTAGCCTCTTGTGAAAGATAAGTTAACATATAATTTATTTCACTTTATTTTTACTATTTTATACAATTTATTAGAGACACTGAAAGCTCAGAAAAGAAAAAAACTCCAAACGTCTTTTCTCTGTCCCCTGGTGAAAAGCAAATGCCAGTGAACACATTTCTTATTTGAATATACCCAGTTACCCGAGAGGGTTTGCAAGTTTATCCGTGATACTCCTGCCAAGATGCCAAAGGTGCAGGGACATTTAACATCAGCACATGACTTCACTTTTGAAGTTGGGCCATAGATGCTGTCTTTCATTAGAGCCTCACAGAGACACCAAGAGCTGATTCCCACTGCTCCCTGCTGTGCCCACAGTGTGGGCTCCACTCCAGAGTGGACACCAAACTCCTCAGCTTAATGCCTGATCCTGCAAGTGATGCTGCCTGACTCCCCCAGGAGCAGGGGGAAGCTATGCCATTTTGATACAACGGTCTTGACTAGAAAGCAGAAACTACCAACAGATAGAACCACTGTAAGCTGAGGGGTCATGACCTGTTAGAATTAACATCAGAAAATTTAGTAAGACAACTTAAGCTTTTAATGCAGCCATCCTACAGAATGAATAATGATGTGCAAGTATCCATGATCTGCTCAAAATAATGGACTATACATTTTATGTCTTTTATATTCAAATGGGTCTATGAAACGTGTTTTAGAATTAAGTCACCCTAATGTGCAGGAATGACTTCATTTAACTACTGGAAATCACTGTTCAAGTGAGAAAAAAAGTTACCTTCCATCTAATCAAGATCCAGACAAAGAACCCCAAAATGTTCCGTATTTTCTTATTTCAAAAGCCCCCCTGGAAAGTTCCACAAGCATATAACATCAACATGTCTTTCAACTAATGTTAAATTTATCATTTAACAAAGTTTGGAGACATTTGTACATCAAGAAGTTTGGATTATAATCAACAAAGGGGGGGAAAACATTCAAGTTTAGAAGTCTCAAACTAGGCAACAAAAGCCATCAAGGATACCTTGCTTAACGACCTAAGAACCACAATCATCTGAATATTTCTATCCTCTTAGAAGCCACTTCTGAACGTCCTTTAACCATAGTATAACTGTTGAGTCATCCATCCCAATGAAGATTGCTTTAACTCTGAATGTAACCTGAGAAAGTCCTTCTACAAATGTAGCCAAATAAGATGACATTCTCTGTCTCAAATATATTCTAGTGTGTAATTATTATAGTTAGGTCTTTCTGTCCATCAAAATACATTCTCCTTAGTAGCATGCAAATATATACTGTTAAAAAAATGAGTGGATCTCAAGCATCTGTAAGAGAAACTGGACTTCCAGTTGACAAGTGTAAGAAATTTTTTATCCAGAACTGGGAGGGTGTTTAAAATCCTAATTCCCTCAGATACAGAGTCAACAACTAAAATTAGTAACTTTTCAACAAACAGATAGGGCAAGCACTGTGTTGCAGACTGATTGGACAGGAATGTTTGGCAGCAGTCAACACGAAAGAACTAAACCAAATAAAGCTTGAAATTCACATATTGTCTATGTTTAGAGTTTTTTGAGCCTCAAAAGACATCAACCTACATTACCAGTTGTTGTAGTCTCTGCTATGAGAATGCTAATTATTATGATCTTTAGGATTACAGAATACAATAACTGCATTATAAATACAAAGAAAACTCATTATCAAAATAATCAGCAAAATTAAAAATTATTAAGTGCAATTTAAATTTCATCAGATCACTCAGAAGAAAACCCCGTCCCTCACGCAATTAATACCTTCAGTGTATTAACACATCTAATCTTAAAAAAAGCCTGCCCCAAGCAAAAAGCTCTCTCTTCTTTCTTTCCCCACAGGCTGAGCTGTAACATTTCCCCATTACTCAATCCTACCTTCTTGTCCCAGCTCTGTTTATCATCTGCATGTTAGACCCAAACTAGAGCAGTTACTTTTAAGCAGCTACAAGCATGCTTAACAGGAAAAGTTTTACAAGAAAGTACTCAGTTTGTGCTCATCAAACAATTCATAATACAGACTCTGTTCAAATATTTGGGAACTGCACATCACAGATCACAAAGACAGGCAGATTATACAAACACAGATACACAGCTTATTAATTCTTTTTAAGAAGAGCTCTGTTCACTCTTTCAGTAACAATACTAAGTTCTTTTATACCTGTTACAGAGGCATTTCAGTTATAATTGCTAGGAATTGCCCTGGATTTGAGAGACTCAAAACCAGAGACAACTACATTGTTTAAAACAGCTACTAAAAATGGGTTCAAAAGGAGAAGTTAAGGGAAATAATGAAATATAATTATAGGACCAATCTGGTTATTAACAAACACAAGTCATACCAGTGTGATTGTAGACTACATCTGTGATGCAAAGCATATTCCATTCATTTTTCAATTTCTCCACAAGCGCTCCTATATCGCTCCAAGTGCACTCCTTATTATGGTTGGAAAATTCAGGATTTACTTCTAACTGATCAGCCAATGAATAACACGATCTAGATAGTCCAAGCTTCTGCAGTGGTGTAAAATGAATCATGTTGTAACCTATGTAGTAAGAAACCATTTATTTAATGAGAAAAAAAAAATCAGTCAAAGTTAATTGAAAGAAGTATAATAAGCTGCACTTATAACATGTACTTAAAGCTAGTGTATGGAATAACCAATGTAAATTAATCTGAATCTTCCCCTTGAAATCCTATGTAACACAAGCTTTAAAAATCACCATCAGTTCTACAAACTTCTCAAAACAATAAAATAAGTAGCTTCCCATATTACAAAATCCCTGAATTTTTGCACCTCTGCCAATATTTTAATCAATTCACTGACTTAATCTGTTAATTAAATTGAATGTACTAGAAAATACATAGTCTACAACGAATCTATCACTTGTTTACACTGAAGTTCTTCTGTGTAACTTTGGGTTTTGATCACAAAACAACAACTTAGATCCTTGAATATGTGTATTAGCATTACCTGTTTCTTTTGCCACTTTAAGCCTATCTTCCCATTCATGAAATGGTCCCAGACACTTAGCGAGGAACGTCTGGAGTGTTACACAATCCAAAGGTAGTACATGATTATCGGCTCCAACGTGCAAAATGGGATCCACAACTATGTAACCGCCACCACTTTTTTCATTTCTAGGAAAAAATAATTTTCATTGGTATAACTAACACCCATTTTACCAGTCAGAGAGAGAATTCAAATAGCCCAGGTATTTCAGAAACACTAGTCCAGCGTAGTGGCTGGAGGGAGAGGGGAACAGGACTGCATGACACCTGAAGAAAATCTCTTAGGCATCATCCCTCTACTGGACTTAAGGAACACAACTGGGATACAGAGCTAAAAACTCTGGAAAAGTGAGATACCTTTGCTATTTTCTGAGATGGAGTACTGGTTCCTCCTTTTGGCATATGGACAGAAACACAAAGCACAACTGCCCATCTACTACATGTAGATCTCCATTTTGAGCACCATCCTCAAGAAGGTGCCTGAGTTAAATGTCCTAAGCCTGGAGAATTTAACCACCTATCTTCCAGAAACTCAAAATACCAGACTACAATTATTACAGATAGTGGCATTCTCTTCCGTAGTTGTCCCACTAAAGCAAAGGAGGAAGTAAAGGATCCAAGTAAAGAATGCCAGAACCTCTGTGCTAGATAGAAAACAACCCTCAAAATCAATGAAGAAAGTACAAATTAATCACTGGGATACTCAGAATGCTGATGAATTTGAAAACTTGTAAAAATGGATTGCTTCTCCAGCATTCACAGAAAGTTGATCAACTTGGTTCTGTATGTTCTCCAGAATATCTCTGCATCAAAAAGTATTAAATAACTACCAGTTACTGTTTTTCATTAGTAGATTCTGATTGGTCCTATGGTTGCAACTTGAAAAATGCATGGAAAAAATGTTTTTCTTCAGGTTAAGGTGTAGACTAAGGGAGCAAACTGCATTTGGCTGCAGGTATACAAATTCCACTTACCCAAGACTAAAATAGTACTGGTATGACCCAGAAATCTGGAGATCCAACTTGCAATATTTGTCAGAGTCATCTTCTTTTCCTGTGGGATTGTGCCACGATAGTGTCCTGAACTTGTGGCGATCAAAGACTTCTCCAGAAGCTGGATAATTTGTGTACACAGTAACGGGCTTGCCCTGAAGAGTTGGGCCCAATCGGAATTGTAGCTCAAAACCTCAAGAAAAAAAGAAAAAGAAAAAAGATAAAAATCACTTGATCAGGAGGACTAGGTATTTCTAGTCTCTTACTACAATTCCTAATTTGCTACTATGTTCATAAGAAAGTACACTTCATATCTGCCAAGAATTTCAGCAGAATGATATATTTCTACAGCACAGAATCACAGAATATCCTGAGCTGGAAGGCACTCACAAGGACCACTCAAGTCCAATTCCTGGCCCTGCACAGGACTCCCCAGGAATCACGCCACGTGCCTGAGAGCGTCGTCCAAATGCTTTTTGAACTCTGTCAGGCTTGGTACTCTGACCACTTCCCTGGGGAGCCTGTTCCAGTGCCCAGCCATCCTCTGGGTGAAGACCCTTTTTCTGATATCCAACCTAAACCTCCCCTGACACAGCTCCATGCCGTTCCCTCGGGTTCTGTCACTGTCACCCCAGAGAAGAGATCAGTGCCTGCCCCTGACAAGGAAGTTGCAGACTGCAATGAGGTCTCCCCCTCAGTCTCCTCTCCTCCAGGCTGAACAGACCAAGTGACCTCAGCCACTCCTCAGACGGCTTCTCCTCAAGGCCCTTCACCATCTTCACTACTCTTCTTTGGATGCTCTCTAATAGGTTTAAACCCTTCTTATATTGTGGCACTCAAAACTGCATCATCTCTCCCTATCTTCCTAACATTGTTCTTTGCATACCTTACATATATCCTTTTTCCTTTACTTACATGGCACTGTTAATCTTCTTTCTAATTTCTTTCTCTTTGCTATATAGAAAGTTTTAAAAACAAAATATAGCAAAACACCATGATCATCAGGCTACATTCAATTTTATGTAGATTTTGGATTATGTAGTCTTTAAGAACTTAGGTTTACCAAGTCTATATAGTAGGCTGACCCATGAAAATGCCTAAAAAAAATTAGGAACACATTTAAAGCCAGAAAATACTTCAAATACCTTCATTATTCATTGAGGGTTCACTAAACAATTAAAATCCTTATGCTTTTAACTGAAAAATTATATACAATTGTGTGTGATCTACAATATATGAATTGTTAAACTTTCAGAGAGCTCAGCAAACCAAAGGGAGTCTTGTATATGTGCTGCAGGTCACACACACATAGAAAGAGGCTTAAGTTTAAGCTTAAGATACCTGTGATAATGAGAAAAATTAAGTTAAAAAATTAGAACCTAAAAGCATATGTAGTCTACTAAGTTAGACATAAAAAATTCTATTTAGTCAAGAGGCTTTATAATAGGTTTCCACTTGCAGGTATGAGGGCCACCATCACAAGTGGCTAATTACAGGGTTCTTTCAAGTGAATGAAACAAATGTAAGTTCTTACACAGTAACTTTTAATAAATTACATGCCACTCATATATTTAAGTGCAGTAAACCACCTACTAGCCCAAGCAGTTGACAAAATTGGGAGCAAAAGAAACCTGAGTACTTGCAAAAAAGGAGAAAATTATTAGTACACAGATAATGAATCAGAAAGCGTAAAAAATTCTGGATACCAAGTTCCAATATCTCAAGTTGAAAAAAACCACTTGCTTATTAAGTAGAACCATGGGGACTCTAGTAACAGAATTCAATGTCTGAATATATTTCAATATAAGTGTTATCAAGCTTTGTGTTTCTCTTATTAACAAAATCACCACTGCACCAAAACCTACCAGGCAAAGCAGTTGTTTTCAGATCTGAATGTCTGTCAGGTAAAATAAAGCTCATCTGAATGCTATATACACATATATATATATAAAACCACTTCTGGAAGGTAAAGTACACTCTCTTCAGTACTAGCCTGACATTTTGTTACAGGGATTACTAAAATTAGAGCACAGGGATATATGCCATTGATATCTTATTTCCTGTAAGAGTTATACTGACATCAGGAATGCTATGCTCAAAATTAGCTATGCCCTCTCAGAGACGGCTACCAGCAGGAGCACTTTGAATGTTTGACAGCCATCCACTTCTCCTTCCCTCCTTCCAAAAAAATTGACACAATTGGATAGATAAGTTAAAAATGGAAGTCAGGATCAACTCTGCACTTCTTAACTACTGACATTTCCTTACATTAGGCTGGTCAGAAAATTTTGAAATCAGTAAGTTGAAGAGAATTTTTACTCTCAAGAACCAAAATCTTGCTCCTCTACTAAACCACTTTGATATTAGGTTCCTAGATTAGTAACATACAGTAACAATCTCCACAAAAACCCTTAATAAAAACTGTTGCACTGTTAAAAATGCTTTTTAAAGACAGGGGCTTCAGTTTTATAGTCTAAATTTGCTGACCAGCATAATAGTGGACCAATTAGTGGATGGTTTTTGTTTGGTTTGGGGTTTTTTTTTCCAAATAGACTTAAAAACACTTTCAGGGAGAAATAACATCAAGTTCTTAGAGGTATGCAGCAGGATACACAGCTCTGATAATATAACAAATCTGATAACAAGATTTAGGAGTTGCTAAAGAGCTTATGTTCTGAAACACTACCTCACACCTGAAGACTTTGCAAAATGCTAGTATTACTGATAGATTTCAAAATTATAATATTAAAAAATAGGGTGCTGGATAAGAAGATAAACACTGGAGACTGTGACTTATGAGGACTTTTGCAGGTCACTGAAGTACAGGCTATAAAAGGAGAAGGACAAGGCCTGTCTAAAAAATGCTTTGCGCTTCAATCCCATGAAGACTGACGGCTCCTGGCCAATCTGCTCTTCGTTTCTCAAGAGTTTAACGAGTCAGATTAAACTTTGTGCAGAGCTCATAGAGCTCTGCAGTGGAAGCAAGTCAAAACAAACCAAACAAACCAACCCATAACCAAACCCAAACCAGCAACAACCCCCCCACACCCCCAAAACCCCACCACTTCAGGCTGAGCTCCCTTTCCACCGCCATCCAAAGACGATGTCGAGGTCCCGGCCATTTCCCTCTCACCCGGCCCCGGCACCCTGACCTACCCTGCTCCAGCCTGAAGAGAGTCTTGTCCAGCTTCTCCATCTCGTCGAGGTGCAGCAGCCGCGTCTCCTTACCGCCCGGCATGGCTGCGGCCGCCCGTCCGGCGCTCCTGCCGCGCCGGGACTCTCAGTGCGGGGAGGGAGAGGCGAGCCCTGCCGTGAGGGAACACAGACAAAACCCTGCGGGTCAGGGGAGACCCCCGGCAGGACGCGGCCGCTCAGGAGCGCCTCACGCCGCCGGCCGCGCTTACATGTTCCCCGGTCCCGGGGGAGCGCGGAGACACGGCACTGCAGGGCAGGGCGCAGGGGAGGCGGGTACGGGACGAGCTGTCAGGCAGCGCCCAGCCCTGCCCTGGCCGGGGACCGCCGCCGGCAGCACCCCGGAGCAGCTCCCGTCCCACAGCGCGGCCCGGCCCGCAGCCAGAGCTACGGGGATGCCCCCGGGGAGGGGGAGCCTGACACCTGTCACTCTTCGCGCCCGCCCCGGCGCTGCCGGAGCGTCCCGCCAGGCCCCTCACGGCCGCCCCGCCGCCCTCAGCGGGGAGCACTGCCCGCCGCAGCCGTCCCACCATACTCACGAGCGGGCCCGCAGAGCGGCGGAGGCGCCGCTCCCCGCGGAGGGCGACGGCTGCCGAGGCCGAGAGGAGCCGAGGCTGG